>BSQZ01000053.1:4407500-4603802 GCA_033239005.1 Lamellibrachia satsuma
TAAATAACTACGAGGAATACAACGTTGTCAACTTATACGACCACTCCTACAGTGTAGCAGTATTTTCAAATTCGGTGCAGTTTTTCTGTAGGCATCCGATGGAGAACATTGTTGATACAAACCCATACGTACGGAAGAACAGTATTAATAAATACCGACTCTTACGGTTTTTTCTGCTTAACCTACAACTCAATAATTATATTATGTAATCCAGTTACAAACCCCGAACAAATAATTAAAAACACTTACTTATCTGTCACCTATGGCAACTCATGCATGTGCCTGCTACGCCACCAAATAACTACTAGTTAGATTTCATATGTCATTAGTTAGTCCTCATTCTATTATACTCTGGGTGTGACGTAGTAGCGTAATGGTCGAGCTTTTGTTGGAATGTCAGAGGGTAACCTATATACCCCTTTAAGCAGTTCTTGGTAGTCTGCTTTGTCACCAAGTAAATAGTTAGTTTACTTGTGTGTAATATATTAGACAACAAACTACTGTGTATTCCTTAAAATTCAAGTTGATGACCGTGTGATTTTAAAAGCTCGCTTTTCGACAGCCCCATTTATTGGTGCAAAAACAGCACAATATTCCACAAAAAGCGCTGCAAATGATTTATACTACACCTATGTTGGTGCAGAAAGTGTTCGACATTAAAGGCTCGCTTCTCGACCGCCCCATTTTATTGGTGCATAAATTACACAACCTCAAAATGATTTACCCTACACCTTTGTTGGAGCAGAAAGAGCACATTCTTCTACAGCAGCGTTGCAAATGTTTCACCATACACCTATTCTAAGCAAAAATACTACAACAATAACCTCAGCGCGGAATCTACGAATCTACGAAGGTGGAGATATTTGGATGATACGGCCAACAAGAACACTACAGCAGGAAACCATCTGAAAAAGGAATATGGGACGACACGCGGGTTGGGTGTTGTGCCTTGTGCTGTAGTGTAACGTAGTGGCTGTTTCCTTGTTTCTCACATCCCTCTTTCAACTTCAGCTTCCTTTTCAAATGAAAAGGAAGCCGAGTGCGTACATCTTTCTTGCTTTAGCAAAGCCTCTCCTCAATTAAGACTCGAGCATTGCGGCCGAGTGAAACAGTATTGTAGCTGGATACCTTGCGGCTCTAGGCCAAATTTGTGTGTTGGTTTAGTCATTGAATGTGCAACTAGGTACGATTGTGGTAAAATCTCTGTTTCTCACACGATGACCCACAATTCTTGCATATGCAGACGTAGAATAAGCAATAAGAAAATTGTCAGTTTTTAAATGTGCCCATATTAACAATTCAATTGACCCTTTCGTTTAAAAGCTGCTGGTTCAGCCCATTGCGAATCTGATTCATGTATTACAGATGTGTAATGTGTGACTAGTTTAAGTAATGTGCGCAGTCTGTTTAATAAAAAAATGCCTTTTTTCAAATCATCAAAAGATTTGACTTTATTCGTTAAATCTGGTAAGGATCAAAATAGTGGATATCCAAAATGGTTAACACTGTTTAGGACAATGATGATCATGAACGTGACCTCCAACCTTTCGCCAATCGCAAGACAACGTTACGAAAATTCACCAAGGAACAAAATCGTGATAGAAAATTATAACGTATAACAACAAACCCCCTAGTGATTGACCCAGTGCATTAGAATACCTTGACCACCCTCCTGTGAAATGTTTGTGGTTACTCACTAAACACAGTTGAAGTGCATCTCTGTCATTGTGAGTCCACAACGCGTTAGATATTATGTGATATATATATATATATATATATATATATATATATATATATATATATATATATATATATATATATATATATATATATATATATATATATATATATATATATATATATATATATATATATATATATATATATATATATATATATATATATATATATATATATATACATGTGACACGGCGGCAGGCAGCAATAAATATATATATATATATATATATATATATATATAGAAACGCAAGTTCCCTCGACCGAGAGTGGGACTGTCTGCCGCTGAACCGAGATGCATATATATCACGACCATTGTTAGTCGTCCTGGTGTGTCATTGGTTTGGCTTGGTGGTAGCATATGTTTTTGTGTGTGAGTACTAGGACACCAAATCTGACTTTTACAAACTTATCATCCATATTCTGCAATGAATATATCATATCGCCCACCACGTGATCTCAGGGAATACGTAGCCCAGACTATATGGCAGTCTGTTAGGTTTAAGTTAGGTTTTGACTTTTTTGTTTGTTTCTATCTCGACCTTCTCGTTTTCACCATTCCATATGTGAAGTTGAGCTCAGCACGTATGCTTGATTTATTTACAATTAAGTTGTTCACCAATATGTATGGGTGTTGATTTTTAGAGACAATTAGTTGTATTTCTTTGTTTGATTTTTAGAGACAATTCCCCCCCAGGTTTGATCATCAAGTAGGTTGCTTTTACTGGAAGCATTGTTTCCCAATTCATTATGTTTCCAATTGGCAAATATATATGCCCATTACGAACCTTTATAGATTTTTCTATTGTTTCCTTATTTCAGTATCCAACAAGCTGCGGCTTTGTTAAACACTATTGCACCAGATTGTACTCTCCGTGATATAATTAATATACTAAATTGGTTGAGGACAATAGACTCGACATTTCCGCTACATTTAGGACATAAATATCTAATCTCTATATTAAAACGGTAACTTTGGGGGCGGTCTGGCAGCATCTCCTCCCAGGCACCGCAATCTAAGCACGCGCCTCGTTCTACGTTCCTTCGCCTCCTTGCACCATTGGCGTCAGATCTGTCAATTGGTGATGTACTAAAAAGCCACAATGGCAGTTATTATATTATTTACTATAATCTTTTCTTCCTGGCGGACAAAGAATAAAACAATACCCGAATTGTGGCCGCATTGACTGTGAGCCACTCTATCCCCAGATGGCGTAACTGTCACTCCACCATTCATGTCGCTATATTTATGGACTAACTTTACTCTGACTGACACTCAGGCATGGTACAACGGCTATGCTTTCTAAAATAAAATGCACTCAATCAAAGTATTAGTAGTGAATGTACATATTTCGCAACGTTGGCTATGGTCGATCCAATGTTCTTTTATTACGCTTCTCTCTCACTTCTAAGTTTGTTTAAGGTGACACACAAAACATATAATGTTAAATTCTCATTAAGCGTGAACGTAACAAAACATCACAATATACTTCTGATGAATAAATATGTGTGATCTAGCACTCTCAAGCTTGGTACAATGGCTATATTTATAAAAAAAATTTGATTCGAAAGCATAGAAACGACATTTCTGCTACATTTAGAGGAGAAACATTTAATCTCTATATAAATACGCTAACTTTGGGGGCTCCTCCCAGGGCCGCCACCTCCTCTTTCTATGTCGCTTCGCCTCATTGAGGCAGTGGCCTCTTATCTGCCAATTTGTGATGTATTTAAAAAACGCAGAAGCAGTTATTTGCAGTTATGGAAACAGTAGCCGAAGTGAGTGTTTGCCACACTCCAGATGAGCTTAGACCACAGATGGACTTCTTTTTTATTGTTTTATGATTGTAGGCTATTAACACGTGACATGTCAAATAAAGAAATTGATAACACGAGTGCAACTGAGCAGGCCTATTCATAGGTTTGTGTGTAGAATGCATTGGCTTTGAAATAGTGTATTTTTAGAGTTTCACAGGCGGGGGGGATTCATGTAGAATTATTGTGCTATGGGCCACGTGAGCACTTGAATACATGGACATTAATTTTATGTAAATATTGATTGGAATCGCACTTGGGAGCATTTAAAAACAGCTGGATGTGTGTGGTTTTACTTTGTTTGGTCATCATGTCAGTTTAGTTAAGTTTGGTCAGCATGTCAGTTACGATGGCAGTTAACTGTGAACAGTTTTCATAATTTGTGATGATTCGGTTTTCTTATGATCAAACGAAACGTTTGCATGACCACCCATGTAATATTGAACTGTGGTCTGATATGATCGCCTCTTTCTATATTAATTCCAATCGTTGGTCCAATCGCCTCTGATCTACCAAGTTGCGACGATCAATCGTCACTCATAGATACACTCACACCTCGCAATCTTCGCTATCCTACGGCATCTCTTTATTGGCAATGGAGGGCGGATCCTAAATGTTGTCTTTGACCATCAAAAGCCAGAGAGTGGTTCGCCCACTGTGTCCGTCTTTGTCCGATACGTAGACAGTAACTGTAAATAACTATCTTTGTTGTAGTTTAATTTTTACGCTGTAATCTCTCATCGATTTGATGGCAACGTTCCAACATGTCTAATTCATTCACCGTGCTGGGCAGATATTGATTGGTATATTTGCTGGGTGCGTCTGTCTGCTTGTATGTTAACAGAGGATAAATGTTCTGTGAACTATTGAAGAAAATTGTAAAACATATTTTGAAGGAATTATAAGAGTTATAATGGCAGAATATGTGAAAATCAAATGTGCTTCACCACTTTTGCCATATGGACGTGTGTAAGCTAGTACTTAATATTACACATCGTTAAGGCATATACGTTTATATAGCTTGAATGCATAGCTATATAAAGTGCTAAGTGTTCCCGTTATTCAAAACTTGATTATTGAGTATGTTGTTGTTGCTGCAATTTTCTGATAAGTTGGCTCAGATTATTTGCAAAAAAATACATCGCGTAGGCGGCTGACGTAAAATGACTGCACAAACCGGCGCACACTGTAGCTCCCTGTAAATGAATTACCCGCTTGTGCAGTGCGAGTGGGTACGCATTTGAATGTCAGCGGTTCTTTGAAGGAAGACCGTGACGATATATTGTATAATCGTAGTTGCTAAGCGTTAGCCATTTGACATTATGCACTATGAGATGTCTTCGGTGTCGCTGCGGGTATGACAGACAGGGACTGTCGTGAAGGCCGTTACGTAGACAGATCACTGCGCAACATGGCCCGCACCCGCCTAGTTGACATTAGAGCTTGCCAGTGTCAGACGACTTCGGAAGGCGACGAAGTGTTGGGGTGCGCAAAAATAGCCGTTTTCCACGATCAGGTCAGTAATAAACAGAACAAATGAAACGATAATGAATATTGTCATATTGAAAAACATTTAATGCATATATATATATATATATATATATATATATATATATATATATATATATATATATATATATATATATATATATATATATAAATATATATAAATATATATACTGTTAAACAGAGTTTCTGCGTTTTGGCTTTATTGACCTATCCTTGAACTAGGCTAATGTCGATAAGTGACGTCATGCTCTACATCTGCAGCAATCATTTAGGCCAATCTCGCGGTTCTTTTGGTATGGCGTTCTAACCGCCGAGCCACTGCGCCCCACACACGGCAGCTTTTAAATTGGGGGTCATTGTGTGAGAACCGCATTCTGTTATTTTGAATCAAACCAAAATATACGACTTCATTAATATATATATATATATATATATATATATATATATATATATATATATATATATATATATATATATATATATATATATATATATATATATATATATATTTATATATATAAATATATATATATATATATATATATTTATATATATATATATATATATATATATATATATATATATATATATATATATATATATATATATTTTATGTTCTAACCGACACTCGCACACGCAGCTTTTAAAGGGGTATTGTGGAGAACGATTTGTTATTTTGAATCAAAAAATATACGACTTCATAATATATATATATATATATATATATATATATATATATATATATATATATATATATATATATATATATATATATATATATATATATATTTTATATTATATATATATATATATATATATATATATATATATATATATATATATATATATATATATACTCTTCAGAAAAATTGACAGTGGCGTGGGTAGCATACTGTATTTAAAATTCCTTCCTCAATTCGATTATTTTGCTGGCCTCAATTCAGAAGAACTTTATGAAATGTCAAACCTAGGTAGGTTTGACATTTCAGATGAATTTTACGAAATGCCAAACCTACGCCACTGTCAACCTTTCTCAAGTATATCTGCAAAAACTGCAGCCCCTTTTCCGCTTAGATGGAGCACGCCTTTCATCAACGTGTCTGCCCTCTCAAAACAACGGTTGTACATTCCTTAACGTTCAAGATTGATGACCGTGTGACATTAAAGGTTCGCGTCTCGAGTGCAGCCTTTTGTTCGTGCATAAATAGTTTGCATCGCTTTTGTACCACAAAAGCACTGCAACTGAGTTATGCTACCCGTTTGTTGGTGCAGACAGGGCTTCTCGACCGCCCCCTTTTATTGGCGCATAAATAGCACAATCTTCTACACAAGTGCTGCAAATGATTGATGCTACACCTATGTTGGTGCAGAAAAAGCAAAATCTTCCACAACAGCGCTGTAAACGATTCATCCTAAACAAACATGCTACACCAACAACCTCAGCACGGAAACTACGAATCTACGCAGGTGGAAATATAATATTCCAGCTATTGGTCAAGTAGTCGGTGATTAGATTTGTCCCCGTAGGGCGGGCGAAACCTCTAGTGGTTCAATGGCCAACACGTGCAGAATGTTCTCACTGTTAGGCGGAGGAGATGGTCTACGATACAACGGCCAATCATCCCAAACGCAAAGGGAGACCATCTGGGGAGATAAGCGTGCACTCGGAAAAGCACGTTTGGACGGTGACTGTGATCTTAAGCTTCTCTTTGTATTGTATGCAGTTCCCAGTGAGATAATTTTTTCTTTGTGGTGTGTGCAAACTGACTTCAGTTCTGAAAAGTCTAGCGACCCGACCCTATTTTGCTACGAAGAGACAAAGATAAAAATAAACATGATTCAAACAAATATCGACAAGCAGTTCGGTTTCATTCATTCTAGGACCTATCCTATTAATTATGTTAATCGATGATATGTAGAAATAGCAAAAACAGCGGACAATGATCTACAAGAGCATGGTGAGATCCAAGATGGAATTTGTCTCATATGTTTGGATGGCAGCCTCTGAAACATCGCTACTCACCTATGAATTTGTTAAATGTTATTGTGCTCTCAAAACTGACTATCAAACCAATGAAGTCGTATCTTATAGTGTGTGTGATCATGTGACTACCATGCAATATAACACATTGACATTATGTATATTGTAGTATTTGTGTATTTTGTGTATTGTTACATTGTTGAATAAAGCCACTACTGCAACTACTACTACTACATAAAAATTGCACAAACGAGCTAGCATGTTGTAATGTAAGCTAGGTAGGTTTGACATTTCGGAAAATTGATCTAAAATGAGGCTAAGAATAACATTTACTGAGGAGGGACCTTTAAATAAAGCATGCTACCCACGCCACTGTCAACTTTTCTCAAGAGTGTATCTGCAAAACTGGAGCTCCTTTTCAGTTTAGATGGAACCCGCCTCTCATAAACTGTTGTGCATTCCTTAAATTTCTAGATTGACGACCGTGTGACATTAAAGGTTCGCCTCTCGATCGCCCCATTTTATCTTTCGTAAAGGCGCTGCAAACGATTTATGCTACAACTAAGTTGGTGCAGCAAGAGCACAATTTTCCACAACAGCGCTGTAATTGTTTCATCATACCCCTGTCCTAAAAATGCTACACCAACAACCTCAGCACGGAATCTACGAGTTATCTTTGACAACAATTTAAATTTTAGACTGCACACTTCTCGAAGAGCAGCAAATAAGTCAACAATATCGACACGACGGTAAAGATATGTGGATCATACCGACAACAAGAACACATAGAAGGAAACCATCTGAAGAAGGAATGTGGGACGGCACATGGGTTGTAAGTCGTGCCTGGTGCTGTAGTGTAGCGTAGTGGCTCTTTGCTTGCTTCTCACCTCCCGGTGTCAACTTCAGCCCCCAGATAGCCTCCTTGGAAATGAAAAGAAAGCCGAAAGCGTACGTATTTTCTGCTTTAGCAAAGCCTCTCCTCAATGATGATTCGTGCATTGCGTCCTAGTAACATCATGTGGTAACTGGATACCTTGCGGCTCTAGGCCAAATCTGCATGTGACTAGCGGATTAGCCACACAAAAAAACTTGACTCAGCAGTATGAGCCTGATATGGACAGCACCGGCATATAGACAATTCCCGGCTCCCACAAATAATAGTCCAGCTATTGGTCAAATAGATTAGATTTGTCTCCGTAGGGGCGGACGAAACATTTAATGGTTTAACGGCTGATACATCTCGGATACTCTCACTTTCAGGCGGAGGTGATCGTCTATGATCCAACGGCTTATCTTCCTAAACCCAAAGGGAGACCATCCGGATAGATACGCGTGCACCTAGACAAAATACCTTTGTCTCAGCACCGTTGGTTTTTTTTTTCAAAGTCTTCTTGAATCTTCAACTTGCCTTTAGATTGTATGCAGTTCCCAGTGAAATACTGTTTCCTTCGTGGTGTGTACAAACTGACTTCAGTTCATAAAGGGCTAGCGACCCGACCCCATTTTGCTACAATGAAACAAAGTTTAAAATAAGCATGACAAACAGAACTATCGACCAATGTAATTTGTTAGCATCATCACTAAGGTGATGGAAAGAATGAAAAATTAACTTAGCCGTATGGAAGTTTGCGTGTGTGTATAGTTTCAGTTCAAACAAGTAGTTTGGATTCAGAGCTTACCACTCTACGGGTGATGCCGTACCACACATTGTGCAACAGCTACACAATGTCATTGACGAAACTCGAGAGGCTAGACAAATCTGCTTTCACATCAGCAGAACATTCGATATATATGGCACACATGCTTGATGGCCAAACTAGAACAAGGAGGGATACATAGAAAACATATATCCCTGTTAAATGGCTACCTGAAGCACCGAGTTCTGAGAGCTGCATTCAATGGAATCTGCTCCTGTGCCAAGTCAATTAAAGCAGGAGTTCCAAAAATATCCATTCTAGGACCTATCCTAGTTATTATGTTCATCCAAGATATAGAAAATAACAAAAACAGCGGGCAATGATCTAAAAGAGCATGGTGAGATCAAAGATGGAAATAGTCTGATCTGTTTGGATGGCAGCCTCTGAAACATCGCTACTCACCCAGGCTTATTAACAGATGCATGTCAACGCATTTGAATGCAAATGTTTAACTTGATTCAAATACAAATGCGAATGCAAATGCCAGTTTCCAGGAATGCATTCAAATTGAAATGCAAATGATTTGGGGTCGCATTTAAATGTAAATGTTTTGGTTACACATTTGCAAATGCATTTGAATTAATTTCAAACAGTTTGTCTTTATATTAACAATTTGTTTCATTTGAAGAAAAAACAACTTAATGTATACAAACACATTATTAATTTATTCAATAGATACAGTAGTACATTAGCGTTACACTGAGTCACACAGTTCCAGGCCTGCAGATGTGGTGGAAATGGGAGGGAAGAATAGTAAATTGACAGTTTACTGGGAACCATGGCAGGAAATAAAAAGGCTAATCCTTCATGTAGGCCTGAATGGAAGGGGAACCCAAGATAATAGACTTTCCATTGGTGGGGTCACTGGAAAGATAACCTGGTGGATAATTACAGCTACCGCTAATCAATCTCTTTGGCTGGAAATACAGGGCTGGCATTGCCAATGTTTATTCCATCAATGAGCTGCCACCACAGCCCACCCCAACAGTGCCAACACAACAAAAGGGAGTCACTTGTCTGCATTGTGTTAATGAACAGGTATTCTCTGAAGTCATCAACTTATATACCAGTTTGACTTTTCGTGTTGTATGAATAACAGCTCAGGCATTGACCAGTTGACCTAGAGATCACTTTTTTTTAAGAGTACGATGTGAAAGTGAATTAACAAGTCAGACAATGATTTCATAATCTGCTGAGAGTACTCCTCACATGTTGTGAACTTGTGAAAATGAATCTAACAATAATAATTATTAAGAAAATTACGCATGCATTTGATTGCGCATTTGGTTGTGCATTTGACAAATAAAATGTTTGTGGGTAGCATTCAAATGCAAATGCAAATGTTTAAGATATCCAATCAAATGCAAATGCATTAAAAAATTTATGGAGGCATTTGAATGCGCATTCAAATTTTCAAAATTTAAATGCGCATTCAAATGCATTTGCATTTGTTAACAAGCCTGGTAACCAACTGTGGATCCCCAACTACCTCGCACGAGGACTCAATTCAATAGATCATATATTCATGTGTCCTCCTGCGAGGTAGTTGGTAAAATTATCTGTGTCACGTCGTGGACGCCTCTGTCGAGAGTCGTGTGGTTGAGATATGCAGGTTGCAGTTCAGTTCAACTGCAGACATTTACTCATTCAGAGATAAGACATAAATATAAACATTTCGCCTAACATTGTCGTCATGCTACACATGGGTTTGCAAACATAAATCAAACTGTTGAATGCAAAGGCTGATCGCCATTTGATGGAAAGTCGACAATTGTTGAACATGACACCGAGTCAGGAGACGTCTACGAGAACGCCCTGCGTGGGAGCCATTAATGTCTATTTAAAGGTTACGAACGCCGACCGAATCATGTATATAAACGTCACAGTATTCTTCCCTCGCCTCACAATCTCACTTGCCATCATCACGAAGTCCTCAGTTTGTCTCTGTCATGTAAGCAAGCACAACTTTGATAAATATTTCTTGAATATGTGTAGGATATTATTATGATATCAATAATGTCACACATTGTTCTCATTTCAGCTGTTGATAAAGGAATTGATGTGGCGACCAGACGACGACAATCAGTTTTATTTATTATTATTTCATCTATGATTTATTTTTCTTACAGAGCCTGACTGATCCGAAAATGCGTTCGAGCGTCTTTCTTCTGATCCTGGGGCTGACGTTGTAGGTGTCCGTCTCTCGAGGACACATTGTCGTAAGTCGCTTCTATTCTTTCTATGAGCAGTCAATCGCCATCCCCGTGACTTCACAATGTGGCGATATTTTGTAGGTAAGGATATATTGCAAGAACGTATTTGTTGGAAAGGTCAAAGGTGGCGCAGCTATTAATACCTACTACTAATATCTCGTTGTGGAGAAGCGTAAGAATTACAAATGTATTTCAATCTTATGGAAAGTGAAGCTGTTTTTCTTAAAATATCGAAAGAGAACGGTGAAGAGGTAAAAAACAACTCTTGAAACGTGTGGAAAAGAAATAGTAGAAAAATTACGTTATCGTTGTAACGGGTAATACGCGGAGTGTACAAAGATTGTCCTTTTTTCGTACGGCCATTTTCTTGGCATATTGTCCATTTTCTACTGCACAGGAATCATAAAGTTCTTGTTTGATGTTGTCCAAGACACCCGCCTGCAAGATGTTTTTAGCAAGAGTGTCAGTGAATTTCGGATTGTTCATCAGTTTGATCACATAGCCTCTGTGACAGCCTGGAGGATATTCTTCATGATATTTTCATCATTTTCAATTAATGTCAGGATAGCAGCACGAACGTCGCCACCCTGAAAGCCATATAGTTATTATCAAAGGCAATGTTTAATACCACAAGGCATGATATATAAAAAGTTGTTGTCTTGACATTTTTTTCACATTTTAATTTCTTATGGCACGGTTGCTAATATGTAAAGGAAAAAAAGATTTGCAATTTGAATGTTTATTGACATTTCTAGTCAATATCAAATGCAACACCGACTTGGCAAAAACACTGTTTAATTTTTACATGTTCAAAAATTATATTAAAAATATTACTATATCGAATTTTTCATATTTTATTTTCTCATATGTACTACCATAGCATAACCGCATTTTTAAAACCAGGTTTGCAAATGGATTTTGTTTATATCTTAGTCAATACCAAATGCAACACAGACATGGCATATAACATTTCTAAAATATTGTATCTTTAAAAAATCATATCTCGAAAAGTACTTTGTCTGTTCTGAAACTTCTTTCACATTTAAGTTTTTATGGATACTATCATATCATAAATCTATTTTAACAATCAGATCTACAATTAATTTTTATTGCCATCCCATTGAAAGTAAAATGCACTACTTCTATGCTTCGCCAGCTATGCTGGCATGGTGTTAATATATATATATATATATATATATATATATATATATATATATATATATATATATATATATATATATATATATATATATATATATATATATATATATATATATATATATATATATATATATATGTACTCGTACTCGATTATACTATTTAACTGTTCTCCGCATGAACAATACAATTTTTAGTTTTGAAAACTGCTCGTGTTTAATTAAATACGTATTGTTGTTGAGATTGTGTATCTGACGTGGCAGGCACCAATTTGAATGGTTACTTTCTTGCAAAGTCATGATCTTTTCTATTTTCTATTTACAGAGGACGAAAATACAACATCTAGCGGTCATCGTGCGTATTTCGTGCCAACCTGTGTCTCTTGCGTGCTACTTTTACAACGCTTTTAAAAGCCAGCGGGTAACTGAACTGTAAAATCACTATATATTAGCAACTAACGTCCTGGTGAACTATCCACAACAACTCTCTGCTGCAACGTTCCAGTGACGTTTAAACTAGTTTGGTGGTAACGATGGTTTTGCCTGGAAATGATAGTGTCTTGGAGATCAACAATGGAATTAACGACGAATCAGAAAATATTGGCATGCCGAGAGAACATAAACAACTGGCGTATGCATTAATCGCTTCAATCGGCATTGTTGGAAACGCCTTGGCCATTTTCGTCATCGCACAGTCCTCAAAGATGCGCAACAAGTTTACGAACATTTTGATCTTAAACCAGAGCAGCATTGATATGGCGACATCGGTGTGCATCTTGGTGATTAAAATGATAAATTTCTCGAATGAAAACTTGTCCGGACTGGGCGGTGAATTGTATTGTAGACTCTGGTGGACTGAGATTCTTCTATGGAGTCTAATGATATCGTCGTCTTATACCTTGATGGTGTTGACACTTGAACGGTACTTGAGGGTTGTACACCCATTCTTTCATCACAAATTTGTATCTAAGAAAAAGATTCTCGCATTCGGTGGCGCCGCTTGGTGGCCGGGTCCGATACTAATGCTTTGTTTCATCGTACCTACTTCCGGTATCATTGATGGCCATTGTGTTTACAATGCTAAGTTAGACAATGAAACATGGAAGAAGGCACGCGGAGTGGTGTTGATTATAATGCAATATCTGCTCCCGATCACCGTGTTTATCACGTGCTACATCAGGATGCTTATGCGGCTACGAACAAAGGTTCAACCGCTGGCGCCATCTAGCGACAACGAGGCAGCGTGTCAAAAGGCACGCGCCAGGCGCAACCTGCTCACGACTCTGTTCGCCGTCATCGTTGGATACCTGCTGTGCAATTCCTTCAATCAGTTGACGTATCTCGCGTACGCCTTCGGCGCCCCGCTCGACTTCTCGAGCTACTACTACAATTTCACCGTCATAGCGATGTTTTCCAACTGCTGCATTAATCCGTTCGTGTACGCGTTGAGGTACGAAGTCTACCAGAAGGAACTGCGGAAGTTGTTTTGCAAACGCCGTGTGCGTGAGTCGACTAGCGCATCGCTGAACACCGCAGTCGAAATGACATGATGATCTTATGTTTACCTTCAGCAAAATATCCTCGCACACACTTCACTCAAGTAAAAAGGAAAGTGCTTATTGATGTGTATATTGCTACTACAGTAATTAAATGGTAATGTGGTTTGATTTACGTGTCTATGATTTCACTCTCAGTTGCACAGTCAAGTTATCGTCAAGACTTGTTGACAACACTCATTGCAAAAGATGAATGCTATGTATTCAAGATTTCAGGTAAATCTGGAGGTATCAGTCCTATGGTGTGATGAATGTGTATATGCAATGTACTGCTAAAGCTACAGCTAATAGTGCGCGATGCTGTCTTTCTGTTGTTATGCTGTTGGTTACGTGGAATTAAGTTATGTTCAATAATATCATTTCCAATGTAGATAACATGTGATCGTTTGGAAAGTTTCATTCCATATGTGACCGTTTGTTATAATGTGCGAGATATATCAATATTGTCATATATAAAAAAATAAAACTCAGATCATCTGAGTGCCTAACATATTCCCTCCTCGATTCCTTTAGCCCAACGCGAATCACATTTGATGTTTTTAAATATGAAATGTCTGAATAGCTGAAGTAATGTGTGCAGCCGATTTAGCATAGGCCTAGTTTTGCTGAAATCGACGAAAAAAATAGGTCGGTTAACTTGTGGGTATTCATAGGTTACCGTTCATAAAAACTAAGCTACTTTTATCCTTTTTTCGAATAATTTAATAGTTTGTCCGATGATTATCATTACATCAAAAATATACAAAACATTGGTATAAATGAATTAGAACAGGGGTTCCCAAACTGTTTTTCTTGAGGCCCAACTATGGGACTGCTAAAGCCACAAACGCCCAATATGTTGCAAAAAAATGATCGATACAATTGAAGATGTGCATTTTTATTAAATAAAAATATGTTAAAATTATAGTGATGACAACCAAATATATATTGTACAATATTCCATCCAGTTATACAGCGTTAAACATTTGAGTCTAGTGGATTAAAATATTTTATTTTTGTACACAATGAATGTGGACATTGCGTTGTCCCTTGGGACCACCACAAACCATCCCGCGGACCACCTGAGGACCATAGTTTGGGAACCCCTGAGTATTAGAATGTCGTAGAGGACTGTACATAGATAGGCTTGATTTTTCTTGAAATAATTCAAAAACGAACGAAAATGTCGAACTGGGAAGGAGTTTTAACAGGCGAGTAGAACACGACGGATGATGTATAAAGGAAGGTTGGTACGAACCGGGAAGCGAGATTGTGGGGGAAGTTTGACGTAAGGATTATATAATGTTTAATAAAAATACACATTGCAGGAAAATACTAATAATTGAGTCATTTTTGTTTTGTCTAACGAAATAGCTAGTAGGCTACATATCGATGCAATGAAATCGAAACATCAATGCGATCTGGTTTCTGATCTCACTGAAACCACGACCATTCGGGGAGAAACTCTTTAAGTCGACGATCACTTCCCGAAAGAATGTTCATGATCGGTGTCAACATTTGTTCATGAAAAGCGGGAAACGTTCTCTTCTACTCAACTTTCGTTTTTAACGTGTTGTTTTTACGTGTTGCCATGTTGATGTGACATCCTTATTCGAGGTGCACATACGCGCCAGAAAATGTGAAATCATTTCAGAGTAAAAAGTAATGTGTGTATTAAAATGGTTTCGTGTGCAAAAACTTTTTTTTCAACAACCGGTTTTAACGTATTTTTATTCCGAAAAGAGGGAAAGCGGTACCAGGAGGAAAAAGTGGTATTTCCCGTCCGAAAGAGGTAATGTTAAACCATAGGTTGTTGAAAGTCAGATAGGAAAAACCTGGGGAGCTATCCGAAGACGTCCATTTTCACTAGGACACATTTTCATGGTAAGTAAACGGAAGACCTACCAAACCGACATCCTTAACAAGATTTAACAAGATTTGCCATCCAAGCCAAAGGCCCAGATGGCAAGTGGACAAGGAAGCCATTGGCTTATCGAGAGTCCAACAATGTTCACCTACTTATAACCCGCCCTCCTGATATATGTGTCAACCTTGTTTTTAAACATATTCACGCTGCTAGCAGTTACACAATCTGTAGACAATTTGTTCCATTCATTTATTGTCCTCCTACCCACCATTTTATACTCAACCGAAACCATCACGTAGAAACAACCTTTCCAGAAGAAGATGGAGATCCTAAAAAAAACGACATTAGGATATGGATGACAAACCACAAAAATGAAAATCAGGTTGTACGGAATTCATGTGCAATGAGTGACGTATTCTGTAAAAGCGTATATAGCGATAGATAGATAGAGAATGGAACAGTTAAATATATAGGTCATATTTCCAAATTGAATTAATTAGACTTGTGATGATGATGGTAAAAGTCAGCGATTCCTTTGATTACTCGGTTGTTTACCGATTGGCATGGTCGGCTGGTAGCAGCACTGTTGTCGTCGTCTGCGCTGTAGCGTGGGATCACCATTCGCCACAACGTTTGACAGATTATATAAAAGGGGTTAACTATCTCTCTCTCAATGCCAGTGAACTATTTTGATTTTATTTACCTTTCAATAAAACATTTAATTTACATTCGCGTTTCGGTTTATGCGTAAAATTAGCAGAAAGTTGCCGAAGATGTATATTTGCTAGCGTACAATGGCAGTATTGTCGTCGCCTGCGACGTAGCGTCGGGTCACAATTCGCTGATATAGCGCTGTGCAGAAGCCGCCACAATGTTTGACAGATTATAGAAAAGGGGTAACCACCTCTCCCTCAATGCCAGTGAACTATTTTGATAATCCCTTGTGAATATAAGCTTTCTCCACCGTGACGACAAACACTTCCAAGTGTAATCCGATTAAATGCCAATTTCATATGATACCTAAGCAAACACAAACATTTGATATAGTTTTAATATTAAAATATTTATTTTGAAATATTTACCTACAGAACACAAGGAAAGCATTCAAGTAAAGTCTAACAAATACTGTTTTATTCGGAGAAATATATGGTTAACCTTCATTTTCCTAAGTCAAGTGAGACTATATTTATTGATAAAATTATTTCATTTTATATGTTAATGAATTGAAACCTACATAAGTAAGTGCTGTTACGTATGACCAGTGTCATTAGCAACATTTTTATGATGCTGATGTAAAACCTCTGAATTTAAATAAATGTTAAGAAACTTTTACTTAAATTACAATGAAACATTTAATTTACCTTCGCGTTTCGGTTTATGTGTAAAATTAGCAGAAATTTGCCGAAGATTTTTATTTGCTAGCCTACAATGGCAGTTTGAAATAATTTTACATTATAAACTTGCAAAACATTTTTACATTTTTGTAATAATTAGATTTGAAAAATTTTACAGACACAACATGTAATGTCTGGGGTTGTACAGTTACATTACAGACACAACATGTAATGTCTGGGGTGATACAGTTACATTACAGACACAACATGTAGCGTATGTGGTGATGCAGTTACATTACAGACACAACGTGTAATGTCTGGGGTGAAACAGTTACATTACAGACACAACATGTAATGTATGGGGTGATACAGTTACATTACAGACACAACATGTAATGTCTGGGGTGATGCAGATACATTACAGACACAACGTGTAATGTCTGGGGTGATACAGATACATTACAGACACAACATATAATGTCTGGGGTGATACAGTTACATTACAGACACAACATGTAATGTCTGGGGTGATGCAGATACATTACAGACACAACGTGTAATGTCTGGGGTGATACAGATACATTACAGACACAACATGTAATGTCTGGGGTGATACAGTTACATTACAGACACAACATGTAATGTCTGGGGTGATGCAGATACATTACAGACACAACATGTAATGTCTGGGGTGATACAGATACATTACAGACACAACATATAATGTCTGGGGTGATACAGTTACATTACAGACACAACATGTAATGTCTGGGGTGATGCAGATACATTACAGACACAACGTGTAATGTCTGGGGTGATACAGATACATTACAGACACAACATGTAATGTCTGGGGTGATACAGTTACATTACAGACACAACATGTAATGTCTGGGGTGATGCATATACATTACAGACACAACTACTTACACAATTCGTCCAGGAAGTGTATTACTCTGCAGATATTCCAATAATCTTCAAACTTCAATAAAACAACAGTACAGTTTTTCACTCATCAATAAACTCGAAATAAATATATAAACATACGCACCCTGCACCGAAACATCTACAGTTATCCTAAAATGCAGAAAACATGATATTATGACTTACTTGGATATGTCTATTACTATACTTACTTAGAGGATTCTAACCCCGGTACTCTCGACTGAGTCTAATGTTCTAACCACCACGTCCTACATTATTACATATATTTCTCTGTCATATATATATATATATATATATATATATATATATATATATATATATATATATATATATATATATATATATATATATATATATATATATATATATATATATATATA
The DNA here is from genome assembly GCA_033239005.1 of Lamellibrachia satsuma. Classification (NCBI taxonomy): domain Eukaryota; kingdom Metazoa; phylum Annelida; class Polychaeta; order Sabellida; family Siboglinidae; genus Lamellibrachia; species Lamellibrachia satsuma. The sequence goes on from BSQZ01000053.1 coordinate 4,425,671, forward strand.
TATATATATATATATATCACTCATTTTACGAATTTATAATTCGGGTATTGCTTTATAGTAAATAAGCCTAAATAACTGCATTTATGTTTTGTTCAAATACATCACCAATTGGCAGATCAGAGGCCACTGGTGCAAGGAGCCACTGGAACGTAGAAAGATGCGCGTGCGTAGGTGGCGGCGCCTGGGAGGAGAAGCTTCCAGACCGACCCAAAATTTTGCGTAATAATATAGAGATTAAATATTTGTATGCTAAATATAGCGGCAATGTCTTTTCTATGTTTTGGAGTAGTATCTTTGACAATTGGTTGGCATTTTAAACCAGAAACATAATGAATTGGGAACATGTGCTTCCAGAAAAAAAGCAGTTTTCAAGTTATTGTTCGTATACAATTGATCAAACGAATAACCTACTTGATGATCAAACCTGGGGGCTACCTGTCTCTAAACCAAATAAAGAGGCAAATAAAAGGCGATTTAACACAATACCCTAATATATGAGTGAACAACTTAATTGTAAATAAACCAAGCATACGTACTAAGCTCAAACTCACACATAGAAAGGTGAATGAGAGTTGGTCTAAGTCCTAACAAACAAAGTCAAAACATGAATTACGTCAGTAAATTTCAAAAACAGAGTCAGACTGAAAGAGAACCTGACTACATATTCCCAGAGATGACGCGGTGGGCGGTGTCATATTCATGGCAGAATATGGGTGATAAGTTAATAACAGATGGATTTGGTGTCCTAGTACTCACACGCAAAAACACATAACACCACCAAACCAAACCAATGACCCACCAGGACGACTAATAATGGTCGTGATATAGACGTATCGTGATATAGACGTATCGTGATATAGACGTATCGTGATATAGATGTATCTCGGCTCAGCTAATTGCGGCTCTAGCACATGTATTTCGTAGTTATTTAATTTGAATATACTATTTTAATGCACATAGTGTATATATTTATACCAGTGACGTTGGATACAATAAGATACTTCCAGTAAAATGAATGGTCAAGTTATTGGTATACACAATGAAAATGAAAATGCACACAATTGGTCAAACGGATAATCTACTTCGTAATATCACAAATTAGGGGATACTTATCCCTAAGCCAAACAAAGAGATAAAACTAATTTGTAGTATGTGTAGAAAGGCAACTTAACACAACTCCCATACATATTGGTATGCAACTTATCTGAAAATAAACCAAGAGTAGGTGCGAAGCTCAACTTCACATATGGAAAAGTGAATGAGAGTAGGTCGAGGTCGAAACAAACAAAGTCAAACACAGAGTCAGAGTGACATATAGTATGGGCTACATATTCCCTGAGATCGCGCGGTGTGCGATGACATATGTATGGCAGAACATGGGTGATACGTTTATAAAAGTCGGATTTGGTGTCCTAGTACTCACACACATAAACACATATCACCACCAAACCAAACCAATTACACCCCTGGATGACTAATAATGGTATATAGACGCATCTCGGTTGAGTGGCAGACTGTCCCACTATCGATCGAGAGGACTGGGTTTCGAGGCCACCTGATCCCGTTTCGAAGCTTGTACAATTTCGTTCACCGCACTTTGATTCTTTCAGAAGAGAGAGAGAGAGAGAGAGAGAGAAAGAGAGAGAGAGAGACAGAGAGAGACAGAGAGAGACAGAGAGAGACAGAGAGAGACAGAGAGAGAGAGAGAGAGAGAGAGAGAGAGAGAGATCGTCGGTTTTTACTGTCATCATCTGTGACGTGTTTGCTCAACTTACCGATTGACTTATGATTATCGACATGCATCATGCGTGATAACTCCAATGACTCGGTAACTCCCATGGGAACGGTTGGGGCGTGTCACGGACGCTGGCACCGCGCCTCTTTGGCATACTGACTGTCAAACTGCCAATGCCCATTGACAATTGTTACATTTTGAGCCAACAAACGATTTGCTTAAGACAGCCTAAAAGGCTACACGGCATACAGCCATGCAGGAACACAATTCCTTCCTATTAGCCAACCTTGAGCTTGGAGAACATTTGTTATTTCTGAGCATTTAAGCTAAACGTGTACCGGATGGGTAAAATGCTAGATGTCTACCATGTGATTTTTCATTTTGAAATTAGGAAAGAGAGTTTGACAATTCATCGTCCGACCTAAGCGATGACTAGTTGATTGCTGATGATAAATTGAGTACGATTCCGATTGTGCATTCATAGTTGATTTCAATGAAACTTGCTTCGTTCCTTTGTAGTATTCCAATGTTGTTTAAGAGCTACGTGTAAATTGTTATTATGTAAGCTGTATCATATTATTTAACAAGAGATTTAACAAGATTGCCATCCCGAACAACAAGCTCCAGATGGCAAGTGGACAAGGAAGCCATTGGCTTATCAAGAGTCCAACAATTTTCTCATCTACGTGTAGCCCGCCCTTATCAAATATATGTCAATTCTATTTTTAAACATATTCACAATACTAGCATTAGCACAATCATTTGGTAGTTTGTTCCATTCATGTATCACCCTCTGTGAGAAAGAGTACTTTCTCATGTCCAAACTACACTGCTCGTTAATCAATGCTGCTTCGTGTCCTCTGGTTCTACTGCCTTCTTTAGGTTTGAAGAACATATTCCTATCAACATCCTCGTAACCTTTCATTATTTTAAACACTTCTATTTGGTCTCCTCTTAGTCTCTTGGTTTCTTGTGTTTTCAAGCCACATTGTCTAAGTCCTTCTTACGATATGGCCTCCCTGCCTGAATGCAATATTCCAAATGTGGTCTAACTATTGCTTTGTACAGGGGTAGAATTAGCTGTTTCTCCTTGAATTAGATTTCCTTTCTAAGCAACAATCCCACATTGCTCTGACACTTTCATATCAGCACTAAATGTTACTCCTAAATCCTTTTCTTGTGTTGTTCTACCTAGTACAGCATCCCACATTGTACAATCTTCGTCCATGTTTCCATGTCCTATGTGTATACATTTACACTTCCCAAAAAAATAATAACATTTGCCATTTTTCTGACCATTTAACTAATTTATCTAGATGATCCTGTAAAATGTGTTTATCTGTATCGTTAGTAACCTTTCTGAATACTTTTGTGTCATCTGCAAATTTTAGTACTTTGCTAGATATATCTTCTTCCAAATCATTTATATATATTAAAAACAGTATTTGGCCTAATACTGATCCCTTTGGTACCCCACTCAAAACAGATTTCCAGTTTGAACTCTCACCATCTACTATTATTACTCTCAGTCTTCTGTGTGTAAGCCAGTTTTCTATTCAGTTGATTACATCATTACCTATACCATGTGCTTTTAGTTTAAGTAACACTCTTTGATGTGACACTTTGTCGAAAGCTTTCTGAAAAGAGATAGTTAGACATGACTTTGCTTTTAGGAACCCATGTTGAAATGTATTTATTAATTTATGTTTACAAGGAATTCCACCATGTCGTCTTTAATTAATGTATCTTTTAATTTACATACGACTGATGTTAAACTCACTGGTCTGTAATTTTCTGGCTTGTTCCTCGATCCCTTCTTAAATAGTGGTGTAATGTTTGCTTCTTTCCATTCTGAAGGAAAAATTCCTTCTTCTAGTGATAATTTTGCAAGTGGTGTACTAATTTGCTCAACAATTTCCTTAAGCAGTTTTGGTGGAATCCCATTAACTCCAGGTGATTTATTATCTTTCATCTTCTTAATTTTCTTTGCTATCATATCAGCAGTTACATATAACTGCCATAAATGTTCTGATTTATTGCCCTCAAATTTAGTAAATGGAACTGGAAGTGAACTGATATCTCCTGTTGTAAAAACTGAGCTGAAATACTCATTCAGGACCTCTGCTATTTGAAACATTGCCTCCGAAACATCGCTACTCACCTATGCATTTGTTAAATATAATTGTGCTCTCAAAACTGACTATCAAACCAATGAAGTCGTATCTTATAGTTTGTGTGACCACCATGCAACATAACACATTGACATTATGTATATTTTGAGTATTTTCTTATGTTATGTATTGTTATATTGTTGAATAAAACTACTAGTGCTACTACTACTACTACTACTACTACTACTACTATTACTACAACAACTACTACTACCACTACTACTACTACATATAAAAAATACACAAACGAGCTAGCATGTTGTAGTGTATGCTAGGTAGGTTTGACATTTCGCAAAATTAATCTGAAATGAGGCTAATAAAAAATTATTGAAGAGGGACATTTAAATAAAATATGCTACCCACACCCTGTCAACTTTTCTCAAGAGTCTATCTGCAAAAACTGGAGCTGCTTTTCAGCTTACATGGAACCCGCCTCTCATAAACGCGTCTTCTTCCCCAGAAAAAAAACTGTTGTGCATTCCTTAAAGTTATAGATTGATGACCGCGTGACATTAACGGCTCGCTTCTCTATCGCCCCTTTTTATCATTCATAAAGGCGCTGCAAACGAGTTATGCTATACCTATGTTTATGTCGAAAGAATGTTACTAAATGTCAAACCTAGGTAGGTTCAACATTTCGTAAAATGCATTTGAATTGAGACCAGCAAAAATTGGAATTGAGGAGGGACCTTTAAATAAAGTATGCTATTTAAAGGTTTCAATAAATTAAAAGGTCATCTTAAAATATTAAATGGTCTTCGAATAAAATAAATTGGATCTTCTCGAACAACTTAAATAATAATAAAACAATAGAAGGGTAGATTAAAAAGAACTGGCTGATCGTATCAACACATTAAGGGATCATGTCAAAATAGTAAATGTTTCATCTCGTAAAATAAAGTGGTTTTCTAAAAAAAAAAATAAGGGGTCATTTAAAAAAATGTAACTATTCATTAAAAAGAACAAGCGCCCTCTGTCGAAAGTGTGGAAAATTAGTTGTAGAAATAAATAGGAACTCGCTGCGTAGGTTTATCGACAGCAACGGCGCGTCCCATGAAGTATGGTTGCTGTGTTCACCACGCTTTTCCTAATAAACCACTGGTGTGATATTGTTGATTGTAGTTGCAAACCGTTAGTTTGTATTTGATTCTTTTAGGTGCATAACCCCCAAAAATTGCATTTTGTTTCCTTTTAAAGGATAATCAAGCAACACATAAAATTAAGTGGTACATTTAAAATTTATGACATTAAGAGGTAATCGCCAAAACTAAAGGGCATCTTTAAATTAAAAAGTGATCATCTCAAAACGTAAATTAAGAGGCTGATTTTTTAGATTATTATTATTATTATTATATCTTATATTTTAGATTATTATTATTATTATTATTTATAATCGAATCCAATTAAGATCAAATGCTCTCAGGCGCGTTACATGAAACTGCATAAATTAAATAAAACTATAAAATATATATTAGTTTAAAAGTAGACAGTGTAAAGGAGCTGATTCAAACATAACAAATAAATAAACACACATATTACACTTATAGTACACACGTGAATAAAACATTACGAATAAGTCATTGGTATATAGCAATGTCATTAAAACGAGAGCGTGACTCAATCACGTCAGTCGTATGCCAGTTTAAACAGATGTGTTTTAAGTGTTTCTTGAAAGAGCTGAGAGTGTTCAGTTGTTTAATGTTCTCAGGCAAGTTGTTCCACAGTATGGCCGCGTGTTGGCTGAAACAACGTTCACCATAAGTTGCAGTCCGTAGCACACGAACGACGAGAAGTGACTTTTCCGTTGATCTTAAACTACGCGTTGGTTGATGTTTCTGCACAATGTCGCTCATGTGTGCCGGTGCCAATCCGTTGAGCACTTTATACGTGAAAGTGTTCACCCTAAAGCGGAGCCGGTATTTCACCGGAAGCCAATGTAGCTCACGCAACACTGGCGTTAAGTGTTCGCTCTTGCGTGACCTGGTGATTAGGCGAGCAGCGCTGTTTGTATACGCTGCAATCGTTCAATTAGCACATGTGGCAAACGCTGCAGTAGCGCGTTTCCATAGACATGAAGAGATGACCCTCTCATTACAGTTTTTAGATGACTACTTAATATTTTGATAGCCCACTTAACTTTTTTCAGATGACCAATTAGTTACTTTGTTAAATGACCTTTACATTTTTCTAAATGATTCATGAAAATTTATTTTTAAAATCTATTTTAATTTATTTGACCTAAACACTTATATTTTCGACGTGATCCTTTCATTTTAGGACCCCTTAAATTTGTGTTTTGCTATGAATCCTCACAAGTTTAGATTTCCATTAATTATAAGAACTGACCGCTAGGAAAGACCCATTATTGTATGAAATGATCCCTTAATTTATTGAGACGATCAGCTGGTTAATTTTTATTGCTATAGTTACACTTTCTAATATCCCTGAACTTTTTTGAGAAGATATACTTTATTTTTGAGATGATCACTTAAGTTGTTGAGCTAGTTAACTTGTTAATTACTTATTACATATTTTGTGACGATCCTTTAACTTTTTGAAAAGACCCATTCGTGTTATGAGATGATTCCTTACTTTATTTAACTTCTTCGACACTTGAATTTATGAGATGACACCACACAGTTTTGAGATGATCAGCTAGTTAATTATTAAATGACCCCCTTAATGACGCCTCTTAAAATTATTCTTTAATGTGTTTTTTGATAAAATCCCTTAATTTTATTCATATTTTAAAATACGTCATCATCAGCATCGTCACTAAGTCCGCTTAATTGTCTTCATCTTCTTGCTCATGAACATCATAACCATTTATCACCCTCATAATCATCGTCGTTATCATCATTACTATTATCATCATCATCAGTATCATCATCATAATCATTATCATCGTCACTAAGATGACCCCTTAATTGTCATCACCATCATAATCGTTTATCACCCTCATTGTCACCTTCTACATCATCATTATTAACATCATAATCATCATTATCTTCTTCATCATAAACATTATCATCATCTTCATCATCGTCATAATAATCATCATCATTATCATCGTCACTAAGATGACCCTTTAATTGTCATCATCATCCTAATCGTTTGTCACCCCCATCATTACCTTTTACAGCATCATTATTAACATCATCATTATCATCATCATAATGATTATCATCATCATTTTTATTACATTACTGGTCGATTTATGACATTACCGGTCGATTGTTTCATTACCGGTCGATTTATTACATTACTGGTTGTAACAAGCGCGCTTCACGCGATACGATTACTTTGTTCAACTACCTCGCACGAGGACACAGCTGTTGAACTGTTCATCTATTCTACTTTGCCTCGTGCGATGTAGTTGGTAAAATTATCTGTGTCGCGTCGTGGACGCTTCTGTCGCGTGGTTGAGATATGGAGGTTTCGCTGCTAAGTTCAACTGCAGACTTTTACTCATTCTGAGAGAAGACATCAAATAGAAACATTTCGCCTGACATTCCCGTCGTGTTACACGTTGGCTAACAAACATAAATCAAAATGTTGAAAGCAAGGTTGGTCGCCATTTGATGGAAACTCGACAATTGTTGAAGATGACACCGAGACAGAAGACGTCTACAAGAACGCCCTGCGTGGGAGCCATTAATGTCGATTTAAAGGTTACGAACGCCGACCGAATCGTGCATATAAACACCACAGTATTCTTCCCTCGCATCACAATCTCACTTGCCGTCATCACGAAGTCGTCAGTTTGTCTGTGCCAGGTAAGCAAACACAACTTTGGTAAAAATGTCTTTGAAAATGTGTGGGATATTATTATTATATCAATAATGTCACAAATTATTCTCATTTTAGCTGTTGACAACGACATTTATGTGGTGACCAGACGACGAAAATCAGTGGTATAAATTATTATTTTATCTATGATTTATTTTTCCTACAGAGCCTGACTGACCCGAAAATGCGTTCGAGCGTTTTCTTCTGATCCTGGGTCTGATGTTGTAGGTGTCCGTCCCTCAAAGACACATTGTGGTGAGTCGTTTCTATTCTTTCTATGAGCAGTCAGTCAAAATCGCCATCCCCGCGACTTCACAATGTGGCGATATTTTGTAGATAAGGATATATTGAAAGAACGTATTTGTTGAAAGGTCAAAGGTGGCGCAGCTACTAATATATCTCGTTGAGGAGAAGCTTAAGAATTACTTGTGCAAATATATGTCAATCTTGTGGAAAGTGAAGCTATTTTTCTTAAAATAGCGAAAGACAAGTTGGAATAGGTAAAACAAACTCTTGAAACGTGTGGAAATGAAACAGTAGGAAAATTACGTCATCGTTATAACGGGTGATACGCGGAGTACAGCGATTGGCATAGGCTAACTAATTCGTAGCTAGTTGCCGGGGTCATACATTTTAAATACCCAACTTCTCTTAATGCGTCGATGTGAAACCACATGTATATTAACAATCTCATTCTTCAATTTGTAATATGTATTGCTGTAGTTTATACACCACAAGCAATGGCGTAATTTGACCGACAATTAATCATCCCGGGAAAACGATATAAAAATATTTAATCTTCAAATGTGAATTGTCGTTAATTGCAGTAAAACGGTCTGTAGATATGTCGTAAAAGTAGCAAGCTTTATAATATGACGCAGGTGTTACCTGGTGGTGAACGCCATTTTAAAACATGATTATTTCTATAGTATATAATAAATATTTATTTAAGAAAACACACACACACACACACACACACACACACACACACACACACACACACACACACACACCGGAGTCGTGAGCAGGTTGCGCCTGGCGCGTGCCTTTTGACACGCTGCCTCGTTGTCGATAGATGGTGCCAGCGGTTGAACCTTTGTTCGTAGCCGCATAAGCATCCTGATATAGCATGTGATAAACACGGTGATCGGGAGCAGATATTGCATTACAATCAACACCACTCCGCGTGCCTTCTTCCATGTTTCATTGGAGTATGGATCAAAAACACAATGTCCATCAATAACAACGGAAGTAGGAGCGTGGAAACAAAGCCGTAGTATCGGACCCGGCCACCAAGCGGCGAAAGCCAATGCGAGAATCTTTTTCTTAGTTAATACTTGTGATGATAGCATGGATGTACAACCCTCACGTACCGTTCAAGTGTCAACACCATCAAGTTGTAAGACGATGATATCATTAAACCCCATAGAAAAAACTGAGACAACCAAAATCTACAATACAATTCACCGCCCAGTCCTGACAAGTTTCCATTCGAAAAAGTTATCGTTTTAATTACCAAGATGCACACCGGTGTCGCCAAATCAATGCTGCTCTGGTTTAAGATCAAAACGTTCGTAAACTTGTTGCGCATCTTTGAGGACTGTGCACTGACGAAAATGGTCACGGCGTTTCCAACAATGCCGATTGAAGCGATTAATGCATACGCCAATTGTTTGTGTTCTCTCGGCATGCCAATGTTTCCTGATTCGTCGTTTATTTCATTGTTCATCTCCAAGACACTATCATTTCCAAGCAAAAGCATCGTTACCACCAAACTAGTGTAAACGTCACTGGAACGTTGCAGCAGAGAGTTGTTGTGTATAGTTCACCAGGACATCAGTTGTAATATATAATGACCTTATAGTTCCGTTACCGGTCGGCTTTTGAAAGCGTTGTAAAAGTAGCTCGCATGAGACACTGGTTGGCACGAAATACGCACGACGACCTCTAGATGTTGCCTTTTCGTACTCTGTAAATAGAAAATAGAAAAGATTATGACTTTGCAGAAAAGCAGCCATTCAAATGGGTGCCTGCAACGTCAGATACACACCGTCAACAACAATGCGTAATAAATTAAACCCGAGCAGTTTTCATAACCAAAAATGTTACTGTTTATTTGGAGAACAGCTAAATATTATAATCGCATGCAAACAAGATAGTTACTACAGTAAAACGAAAGCAATCACTAAGCAACACTTCAATCAATGCATTGAACAGTAGAAAATGAAAATTCAATGTCAAGTATGTACATAGGACGGGAGACTCCTACTAAGATAAAATCTGTCACTGTCGTTGGAGCCACTAGTAATTCGGCAGTAATACAAAGGCAGTACTAATTATTTGCGGTTTCAGTAATATTTTATACGGTAGAGTTAATAGTATAGTAAATAAGTTGCTTTGAACACTGGGACGTTCGTATGGTTGACTTACCTGCTGCGAAGACAGGAAACTGACTACAGACTGTCCCTTTCAACAGCAACGTTTTATATGATGTACCGTCACTCCCACTTCTGTGATAGCCGTAGAATATTAATTATATAAATGAACACCGTTTTCTGGTAGGTCAGACCGCAGCGCATGGGAAGAACCTGGAACCATAAGATACCTATAAGAATTTAATTAATGTCCTATTTTCACTAAACATATATTTCAAGAAATAGTCGGCAATGTACTTGTACTAAGACACCTGATAACACAGAGTTGTATAGCAACAGTTCAGACAAACATAAACCTGAAAAAACAAGGGAACCGCTAATTTGCAAACACAGACCTGCTTCTAAACATTGTTTGGATGTATGTACACCAATTAGGCAGCTCTTCTTAACATTGGTTGGACGTATTTACACCAATTAGACGTAAATAACGCGCTTAGAGAATTTACAAAACAATTTAACGATGTTATTGATTTGTTCGCCCCTGAGAAGGGTGTAAACATTATATACAAATAGATAGTTCAGAATTAGTGGATGACCGAAGATCTAATGAAATCTTCCGTTACATGCAATGAACTGTTCGCCGTCATCGTTGGATACCTGCTGTGCAATTATTTCAATCAGTTGACGTATCTCTCGTGGGCCTTCGGTATACAGAATAACATGTCCGTGTGATGAACATAATAATATATCAAATATGTATTTTTACTTCCTTTAATATTTAATGAATTCACTTTTGCGTATGCAAACATGAAAGTATGCAGTGCAGCCCTCCTAAGGAATGCACCATTAAACAACTTTAGCTTGTATTTAATGTGTTCACATTGTGGACAGATCTGTGCGTTACCCATTGGAAAACTATTTTCAGTAAATAAACAACCTAACTAAGTTGCATTTGAAGAACAGTAAATATCCCAAAAAGCCATCTTGCCCCATGCTAGTATACTCGTTTAATAAGTTCCATAAACTGCATATTTGCGTATAAGACAGTGCTGCAAGCACACGGGGCTTCGATAGCGTTCTTGGGCTTGGTGCAGCGGGCAGCGGGCAGTGATCGCTGTTGTTTAATACAGCGCGGTCCGAAGTCGTGGACCCCGACTACCGCGTTATAACGAGGCTCGAGGCTCGACTGACTCTCTCTCTCTCTCTCTCTCTCTCTCTCTCTCTCTCTCTCTCTCTCTCTCTCTCTCTCTCAATTACTCTGCTAATAGTGGGTTACTAATCACTGATATTAGTGACCACTTGCCAATATTTGTATTATGTAAATATAAACTTGAAAAAAATTATTCTAAGACGTTTAGAAATGTAAGAAACCTGAAAGAGGACAATGTACTTGTGTTTATGGAAAGTTTGAAGCAAGAACAGAACAGCAAAAACGTAACAAAATAAATTAACTTATATATTAAGATCCACCGAAAAGGCGTATTGCAGTAAATTGCTAGCAGAAAAGAGAGGAGACATTACATTCCTAAACAACGAACATCGATCAAATACCCTATCCATATAAAATGTGGAGACAAAGACATTTCCACCAATAAAGATATGACAAATGAATTCAATAAGTTGTTCACAAATATTAGTTCCAAATTAGCAAAAAACATTACAAATTCTGATGGAAATTTCTCTATTTATGTTTATTTAGGAGGCAGGATCGGAAACTTTCTGCATTTAAAACCCATTGATGAGGAAGAGGTTATTAATACTGTAAAACGTGTACACGAAACAAATCTACAGATTTTGACGATACTAGCATGGATATTGTAGCCAATGTCATACCCATTATATCCAAACCTCTCATGCACTTTTACAATAATTCATTTAAGACTGGTGTGTTCCCCTCTAGAATGAAGATAGCCAAAATAAAACCTGTATTCAAAAGTGGTGCCAAAACGGACATAGGAAATCATACGCCAATTTCTATTTTGCCACAATTAAAAATATTTGGGAGAAACTGTTCCTCAGTAAGTTAAACACCTTTATCAACGCTAAGGACATACTAAATTCAAGTCAGTACGGTTTCCATAAAGCTATGTCCACATCACATGCAGTAATGGAATTAATAGAGGAAATTTCAAATGCAACGTAAAATAAGAAACACGCTATTAGTGTATTCATTGATCTTAAAAAGGCTTTCGATACAGTGGCCCACGAATTACTTATCATAAAGTTTAATTTCTATGGCGTGCGTAGAGTTGGAAATGACTGGATAAAACGTTACCTCACCAACAGGAAGCAATTTGTTGAAATAAATGGGTGCTCCTCGGAGCTGTAAAATGTAACGTGGTGTACCTCAGGGATCCATTTTAGGTCCAAAACTATTTGTACTCTATAATAATGATATTTGTAACGTATCAAAACTAGCTAAATTGATACTCTTTGCGGATGACACAAATATATTTTCTGCTGGTAATAATTTAAAAGAACTACAAGATATGATAAATGGGGTACTTGCCAAATTGGCTAAATGGTTTGCTGTGTACAAATTAACATTGAATCTGTCAAAACCAAATTACATAATATTCCGGAAGCGTCCGCCTGATATTGAAATGAATATGTTCATTAATAATCAACAAATAACCAGAGTACATGTAACGAAATGTCTAGGTGTATATATTGATTAATCTGTAAACTGAAAAATCAAACAAATAAGGTCAGATTAAAACTGTCGAAAGTTGCAGCAGTTATTTATAAGGCAACTTGTCTCATCGATCGAAGTGGAATGTATGTATAATACTGTTTTTTTACCAAAATTAAGTTATTGCTGTGAAATGTGGGGAACACCTACACCACAAACATTCATGGTATTACTATATTACAGAAACGACTAATTCGGTTAGTTTGTGGAGTAAACCGTCTGGAACATACGAGCACTCTTTTTCAATAATTAGGCGTTCTAAAATGTGTAGATTTAGTTAAACTCAAGACAGCTATTATTATGTTTGTATCGTAATTGTGTGTTGGAATAAAGGATTGATTGATTGATTGATTTATGACTGAAATATTTAATATCTATATTAATACGCTAACTTTGGGGGTTCCTCCAAGGCGCCGCACATTGGCGATGTATTTATGTGTGCCACACTCCATATGAGGTCAGACCACAGATGAACTTCTTGTTTATTGTTTTATACAATTGTAGGCGTATTAACACGTAATATGCCAAATAAAGAAATTAATGACACGAGTGCAACTGAGTAGGCCTATTCACGTTTTTGCGTAGAGTGCACCTGCTTTGAAATAGTGTATTTTTAGAGTTTGACAGGCGGAGGGATTCATTGGGAATTATTGTGCTATGGGTCATGTGAGCACTTGGAAATCTGGACATTAATGTTATGTAAACATAGACTGGCACCGCACATGGGGGCATTTAAAAACAGCTGGAAATGCGTGTGATTTTACCTAAATTTAGTCAGCATATCAATGAGACGATGGCAGTTACTGTGAACAGTTTTAATTAATTGCGATGATTCGGTTTTCTTACGATCAGGCAAAACGTTTGCATGACATGCAATATTGAACTGTGGTCTGATACGATCGCCTCTCTCTATATTCATTCCAATCGTTGGTCCAGTCGCCTCTGATCTACCAAGTTGTGATGATCAATCGTCACTCATAGATTCACTCATACCTCGCAATGTTCGCTATCCTAAGATATCTCTCTATGAGTAATGGCGGGCGGATAGTATATGTTGTCTTGGACCATAAAAAGCCACAGAGTGGTTCAACTCTTAGTTCGTTCACTGTGTCCGTCTTTGTCCGACAGGTAGAAGATAACTCTAAATAGCTACCTTTGTTGTAGTTGTAGTAGGGAGAATATTTGAAAATCAAATGTGGTTCACCCCTGTTGCCACATGGACGTGTATAAGCGAGTCCTTAATTTTACACATCGTTAAGACATATACGTATATATATAGCTTGAGGTATAGTTATATAAAGTGTTCCAGTTATTTAAAACTTGATTAATGAGTATGTTGTTGTTGCTGTCATTTTCTGATAAGTTGGCTCAGAGTATTTGCAAAAAATACTTCGCGTAGGCGGCTGGCGGAAATTGACTGCACGAACCGGCGTATACTGTAGGTCACTGTAAATTAATTACCCGCTTGTGTAGGGCCAGTGGGTGAGCATTTAAATGTCAGCGGTTCTTTGAAGGAAGACCGTGACGATATATTGTATAATCGTAGTTTCTTAGCGTCAGCCACGTGACATTATGCACTATGAGGTGTCTTCGGTGTCTAGATTTAACAAGATTTAACAAGATTTACCATCCAAGCCAAAGGCCCAGATGGCAAGTGGACAAGGAAGCCATTGGCTTATCGAGAGTCCAACAATGTTCATCTACTTGTAACCCGCCCTCCTGAGATATGTGTCAACCTTGTTTTTAAACATATTCACGCTGCTAGCAGTTGCACAATCTGTAGACAATTTGTTCCATTCATTTATTGTCCTCTGTGAGAACGCGTGCTTCCTGATGTCCAATCTACATTGATCCTTTACTAATTTTACCTCATGTCCTCTAGTTCTGCTATCCTTCTTGAGTGTGAAAAACATATTTCTATCAATATTTTCATACCCATTCACTATCTGAAAAACTTCAATCTGATCTCCTCTTAACCTCCTTGTCTCTAGAGTTGTTAAACCACATTCTTTCAGGCGTTCTTCATAACTAAGGTCTCTAAGTTCTGGAATCATTTTAGTTGCTCTCCTTTGTATGCGTTCAAGCGTATCTATATCCTTCTTACGATATGGTCTCCATGCTTGTATACAGTATTCTAAATGAGGTCTAACTATTGCTTTATAAAGAGGTATAATTAACTTTTTTCCCTTGTATGTTATGTTTCTTCTAATCAATCCAAGAATTTGATTGCCCTTTGAAGCTGCAATACCACACTGCTCTGAAACTTTCATATCAGCGCTTATTGTAACTCCTAAGTCCTTTTCTTTTACAGTAGTACCCAGAACAGTATCTCCCATTTTATAGTTTACATTCAAGTTCCCATGTCCTGTATGTAGGCATTTACATTTCCAAAAATTGAACAGCATCTGCCATTTCTCAGACCATTTCACTAATCTGTCTAGATCGTTTTGCAAATGTTGTTTATCACCATCAGTATTAACCTTTCTAAACAGTTTTGTGTCATCCGCAAATTTCAGTACGTTACTTGTTATACTGTCGTCCAAGTCATTGATATATATTAAGAATAATATAGGTCATAATACTGATCCTTGAGATACCCCACTCAAAACCGATTTCCAATTTGAAACTTCTCCATCTACTACAACTCGTTGTCTTCTGTCAGTCAGCCATTGTTCTATCCAGTCAGTTATGCTATCCCCGATACCATGGGCTTTTAATTTAAGTAGTAATCTTTGATGTGGCACTTTGTCAAAAGCTTTCTGAAAATCTAAGTAGATAATATCTACTTGCGATTCCACTTCTATCCACTTAGTGATTTCTTACAAAAAACATAACATATTTGTTAAGCATGACCTCGCTTTAAGGAATCCATGTTGAGATGATAATTTATGCTTAACGAGGAAGTCCACCATATGGTCTTTAATTAACCTTTCTAATAATTTACAACTCACTGACGTTAAACTCACTAGTCTGTAATTTTCTGACTTATTTCTCGAACCCTTTTTGAATAATGGTATTTAAAAGGGTCGCTGCGGGTATGACATACAGGGAGTGTCGTGAAGGCCGTTACGTAGACAGATCACTGCGTAACATGGCCCGCACCCACCTAGATGACATTAGAGCTTCCCAATATCAGGCGACTTCGAGATGACGTAGGGGACAAAGTGTTGGGATGCGCTCGGTCAAAGGCGTCGCAGAAATACCTGTTTTCCACGATTAGGTCAGTAATCAACAGAACAAGGAAACGGTGATAGATAATGTCACATTGAAAAACATTTAATACGTATTAATACATACTGTTAAACGTGCACGTTACTTAGTTCGCCGTATTCATATGCATGAGTTGTGCTTGTGGACAAATTGCTCTTAGCAGAGTCTCTGCGTTGTGGCTTGATTGAGCTATCCTTGAACGAGTCTAATGTCGATAAGTGACGTCATGCTCTATATCTGCAGCAATCATTTAGGCCACTCTCGCGGTCTTTTTGGTCTGGCATTCTAACCGCCAAGACACTGCGCCCCCCACACGGCAGCTTTTAAATTGTGGGTCATTGTGTGAGAAACGTATAAAAAGTATTTAACACAACCTTACCATATATTCAAAGACTAAAGCGAATACCGGAAGAAGACACTTCATCCTATATATATATATATATATATATATATATATATATATATATATATATATATATATATATATATATATATATATATATATATATATATATATATATATATATATATATATATATATATATATATTGATATACTCTTGAGAAAAGTTAACAGTGGCATGGGTAGTATACTGTATTTAAAGGTCCTTCCTCAATTCGATTATTTTGGTGGCCTCAATTCAGATGACTTTACGAAATGCCAAACCTAGGTAGGTTTGCTATTTCAGGTGAATTTTACGAAATGCCAAACCCAGGCCACTGTCAACCTTTCTCAAGAGTATATCTGCAAAAACTACAGCACTTTTTCTGCGTAGATGGAGCACGCCTTACATCACCGTTTCTGCCCACCCAAAACAACGGTTGTGCACTCCTTAACGTTCAAGAATCATGACCGTGTGACATTAAAGGCTCGCTTCTCGACCGCCCCTTTTTATTGGTGCATAAATAGTACAATCTTCCACAACAGCGCTGCAAATGATTCATGCTACACGTTTGTTGGCGCAGAAAGAGCCAAATCTTCCACAACAGCGCAGTAAATGTTTCATTATACACCTATCCTAAACAAACAGGCTACACCAATAACCTCAGCACGGAATCTACGAATCTACGCAGGTGGAGATATAATATTCCAGCTATTGGTCAGATAATCGGTGATTAGATTTGTTCCCGTACGGCGGATGAAACCTGTAGTGGTTCAATGGCCAACACATGCAGAATGTTCTCAATGTTAGGCGGAGGAGATGGTTTACGTTACAACGGACAATCATCCCAAACCCAAAGAGAGACCATCCGGGGAGATAGGCGTGCACTCGGAAAAACACGTTTGTCTCAGCACTGTTGGATTGTGCTCTTGAGCTTCTCTTTGGATGCAGTTCCCAGTTAGAAAATGTGTTCTTTGTGGTGTGTGCACACTGACACTGACCCGACCCCATTTTGCTATAAATAAACAAAGTTAAAAATAAGCACGATTCAAACAAATATCGACAAGCAATTCGGAGTCAGAGCTTACCACTCTACAGGCGATGCCTTACCACACATTGTACACCAGTTACACAATGCCATTGATGAAACACAGGAGTCTAGACTAATCTGCCTTGACAACAGAGCATTCGATAGAATGTGACACACAGACTTAATGGGCTGTAATTGTTTCATCATACCCCTATCATAAAAAAATGCTACACCACAAACCTCAGCACGGAATCTACGAGTTATAATTGACAACAATTTAAATTTTAGACTGCACACTTCTCGAACAGCAGCAATTAAGTCAACAATATCAACACGACGGTGGAAATATTTCGATCATGCCGACAACAAGAACACTACTGCAGGAAACCATCTGAAAAAGGAATATGGGACGGCACATAGGTAAGGAGTCGTGTCTGGTGCTGTAGTGTAGCGTTGTGGCTCTTTGCTTGCTTCTCACTTCTCGCTTTCTACTTCAGCCCCCAGATACCCTCTTCGGAAATGAAAAGAACACCGAGTGTGTACGTATTTCCTGCTTTAGCAAAGCCTCTCCTTAATGATGATTCGTGCATTGCGTCCTAGTAACATCATGTGGTAGCTGGATATCTTGCGGCTCCACACCAAATCTGCATGTGACTAGCGGTCTAGCCACGAAAAAACTTGGCACACCGGCATATAGACAATTCAAGACTCCCACAAAAAAATATTCCAGCTATTGGTCAAATAGTCGGCGATTAGATTTGTCCATGTAGGGCGGACGAAATGTTTAATGGTTCAACGGTCAATACATCTCGGATGCTCTCAATATTAGGCGGAAGAGATCGTCTATGATCCAAAGGCCAATCATCCCAAACCCAAAGGGAGACCATCCGAGAGGATAGGCGTGCACTCGGAAAAATACCTTTGTCCAGCACCGTTTTTTCACTGAGATGATGTTTCCTATGTGGTGTGTATAAACTGACTTCATTTCGTAAAAGGCTACTGACCCGACACATTTTGCTTCGACGAAGCAGAATTAAAAATAAGCATGACAAACACAGCAATCAACCAATATAATTTTTCAGCATCATCACAAAGGTGATGACATAAATCAGCAACTCAGCCATATGGAAGTATATGTGTGTGCTCAGTTTCAGTTCAGACAAGCAGTTTGGATTCAGAGCTTACCTAAGGCGATGCATTATCACACATTGTACACCAGTTACACAATGTCGTCGACGAAACGCGAGAGGCTGGACTAATCTGCTTTGACATCAGCAGAGTGTTCGGTTGGAAGTGGCACACATGCTTGATGGCCAAACTGGAGCCCGTAGCTATCCCTGCTAAATGGCTATATGAAGCACCGAGTTATAACAGCTGCATTCAATGGAATATGTTCCAAGTCAATCAACGCAGGAGTTCCACAAATATCCATTCTAAGACCTATCCTATTCATTATGTTCATCGATGATATGCAGAAATAACAAAAAACAGCGGGCAATGATCTACAAGAGCATGGTGAGATCCAAAATGTAATCTGTCTCATCTGCTTGGATGGCAGCCTCTGAAACATCGCTACTCACCTGTGACTTTGTTAAATATAATTGAGCTCTCAAAAACTGAATATAAAACCAACGAAGTCGTATCTTATGCTTTGATTCGGAAGAACAGAATATAGAATATGTTGTCTTCTTCCGGTGTTTATGCACCAATAAAAGGTAGCAGTCGAGAAGCGAGCATTTAATATCACACGGTCATCAATCTTGAACGTTAACAACAGTTGTTTTGGGAGGGAAGACACGTTTAAAATCTGCCGTGTGTGGGGCGCAGTGGTTCGGCGGTTAGAACGCCAGACTGTCAATTGAGAGGACATTGTTTTGACAATCTCGTTCAATCCAGTTTGCCAATATCGTTTTCGGAATAGACACTAAAAACATTTGGTACCGTGCGTCAACACAGGGACTAAATGTGTAACCAACTGTGGATTCCCATCTCTTAACCACAAAAGTATCGACAGAAGCGTCCTTCATCGCGATACGATTAATTTTGTCAACTAACTCGCAGGAGAACACAGTTGAATTGATCATATAGTTAACTGTGTCCTCGTGCGACGTAGTTGGTAAAATTATCTGTGTCTCATCGTGGACGCTTCTGTCGGGACTCGCGTTGTTGAGATATGGAGGTTGCACTGCTAAGTTCGACTGCAATCTTTTACACAGTCAGAGAGAAGACATAAAATAGAAACATTTTACCTGACAGTCCCGTCTTGCGACACATGGGTTTACAAACATAAATAAAAATGTTGAAAGCAAGGCTGGTCGCCATTTGATGGAAAGTCGACAATTGTTAAAGATGGCACCGAGTGAGAAAACGCCCTGCGTGGGAGCCATTAATGTCGATTCAAAGGTTAGGACGGCGACCGAATCTTGCATATAAACACCACAGTATTCTTCCTTCGCATCACAATCTCACGAAGTCTTCAGTTTGTCTGTGTCAGGTAAGCAAGCACAACTTTGGTAAATATTTCTTTGAAGATGTGTAGGATATTATTATTATATCAATAATGTCACAAATTGTTCGTATTTCAGCCGTTGATAACGGAATTGATGTGGTGACAAGACGACGAAAATCAGTGGAGTGCATTATTACTTAATCTATGATTTATTTTTTGTTACAGAGCCTGACTTATTCGAAAATGCGTTCGATCGTTTTTCTTCTGATCCTGGGTCTGATATTGTAGGTGTCCGTCCCTGAAGGACACATTGTGGTATGTCATTTCTGTCTATGAGCAGTCAAAATCGCCATCCCCGTGACTTCTCAATAGATTTTGAAAGTGTTTTCACATTTCAGTTTCTCATGGTTTCTGCCATACCGTAAATATATTTAAAAACAGTTATGCAATTTGAATTTTTTATTGATATCCCTAGTCAATTTGAAACACATCACCGAGTCGGTTGAATTTCTTAATAATGTTCTCAATATTACATACGCGGTTAGTTTTTACCAAATTGTGTAGGAACGTTACATCACTTGATTTCTAGAATGCTATTTATTACTGCATAGTAATATTTTCCGGTTAAAATTGCGTAAAATATGCTGTTTTCAACGAGAACACACGCGCACTATTGACATACCTTTGGCATGTTTTACTCTCAATTGGGTCACATGCTGAGTTTGAAACGGCCTTGACACTGCATTGCTCAACTTCCGTTTAAATTAAGGCTAAACTGCAACCTCGTCATGAAGAACCTAAACATATTTTATATTATACGTTGTAAGCTGGTTAGAAATATAACTAACATTTTATTAGTAGATATTCATGGTGTTTTATTGCTTATACGCTTTGGGGCTACTGTTTGATTACAGTTACGAAGCGAATATCAATTCCTGTTGCTAAAAAACATGGCGACTGCCACTGGAGCCATATGGTGGCTGCTCAAAACGAAACGGTATTTTCAATGACATACACACATGCGTTATGTGACTGTTCGCTTCACCAGCTACGCTAACATTTCGCCATTTTCGCTAAGACTAGCTTAACATTATTTATTAATATATAATAAATGTTTATTTAAGACAAAAAGTTCACAATACATATATAAAATAAAATGCATGCACGCACACAAGTTGTTCATTAAAAGCACATGTATAGGCCCGTTTAATTTATTTGACAGTGATGATTGAGAAAATTACTTGTGGGTAATAAACATATGACATTAATTAAATAAATTCCGATAGGTGTCTTACTGTTGCTATATAACTCTGTGTTATCAAGTGTCTTAGTACAAGTATATTGCCGACTATTTCTTGACGTATATGTTTAATAAACATATGACATTAATTAAATAAATTCCGATAGGTGTCTTACTGTTGCTATATAACTCTGTGTTATCAAGTGTCTTAGTACAAGTACATTGCCGAATATTTCTTGACATATATGTTTAATAAACATATGACATTAATTAAATACATTCCGATAGGTGTCTTACTGTTGCTATATAACTCTGTGTTATCAAGTGTCTTAGTACAAGCACATTGCCGACTATTTCTTGACATATATGTTTAAGAAACATATGACATTAATTAAATAAATTCCGATAGGTATCTTAAGGGTACAGGTTCTTCCCATGCGCTGCGGTCTGACCAACCAGAGAATGGTGTTCCTTTGTATAATTATTATTCTACGCCTATCACAGAAGTGGGCATGCCGATACACCAAATAAAACGCTGTTGTTGAAAGGGACAGTCTGTGATCAGTTTCTTGTCCTCGCAGCAAGTAAGTGAACCGTAGGAACGTCCCAATGTTCAAAACAACATGTTTACAATATTATGAACGCTAGCACGTAACACATTACTGACACCGCAAATAATTATGTCTACTGCCTTTGTATAACTGGCGTATTACTAGTTGCTCCAACTATGGTAACCAAATGTTATCTTAGTAGTAGTCTTTCGTCCCATATACATAGTTGACATTGACTTTTCATTTTGTACTGTTCAATGCATTGTTTGAAGTGATTGTTTTCTTTTTACTCTAGTAAATATATTGTTTGCGATTATAAGATTTATCTATTCTCCGCATAAACAATAACATTTTTAGTTTTGAAAATGTCTGGGGTTTAATTAATTACGTAGCGTTGTTGAGATTGTTTATCTGACGAGGCATGCACCCATTTGAATGGTTGATTTTCTGCAAAGTCATACTATTTTCTATTTACAGACGACGAAAACGCAACATCTAGCGGTCATCGTGCGTATTTCGTGCCAACCTCTGTCTCATACGTGCTACTTTAACAACGCCTTCAAAAGCAGACCAGTAACGGAACTATAAGTACATTATATTTTAACAACTGACGTCCTGGTGAACTATCCACAACAACGCTCTGCTGCAACGTTCCAGTGACATTTAAACTAGTTTGGTGGTAACGATGGTTTTGCCTGGAAATGATAGTGTCTTGGAGATGAACAATGGAATTAACAACGAATCAGAAAACATTGGCATGCCGAGAGAACACAAACAACTGGCGTATGCATTAATCGCTTCAATCGGCATCATTGGAAACGCCGTAACCATTGTTGTCATCGCACAGTGCTCAAAGATGCGCAACAAGTTTTCGAACATTTTGATCTTAAATCAGTGCAGCATTGATTTGGCGACATCGTTGTTCATGCTGGTGAGTAAAACGATAACTTTTTCGGATGGAAACTTGTCCGGACTGGGCGGTGAATTGTATTGTAGATTCTGGTTGACTGAGTTTCTTCTTTGGAGTCTAATGATATCGTCTTCTTACAACTTGATGGTGTTGACACTTGAACGGTGCGTGAGGGTTGTCCATCCATTGTTTCATCATAAATTTTTATCTAAGGCAAAGATTCTCGCATTCGCTGCCGCAGCTTGGTGGCCCGGTCCGATACTAATGCTTTGTTTCCACGTACCTACTTCGGGTGTGATTGATGGCCATTGTGCTTTCATTCATCCGTACGTCAATGAATCATGGATGAAGGCACGCGGAGTGGTGTTGTTTGTAATGCAATATCTGCTCCCGATCACCGTGTTTATCACGTGCTACATCAGGATGTTTATGCGGCTACGAACCCAGGTTCACCAGCTTGCGCCATCTATCGGCAATGAGGCAGCGTGTCAAAAGGCGCGCGCCAGACGCAACCTGCTGACGACTCTGTTCGCCGTCGTCGTTGGATACCTGGTGTGCAATTCCTTCAATCAGTTGACGTATCTCGCAAGCTCCTTCGGCGCCCCGGTCGACTTCTCGAGTTACTACTACAATTTCACCGTCATAGCGATGTTTTCCAACTGCTGCATTAATCCGTTCGTGTACGCGTTGAGGTACGAAGTCTACCAGAAGGAACTGCGGAAGCTATTTTGCAATCGCCGTGTGCGTGAGTCGACTAGTGCAACGCTGAATAGCACTTTGTAAAATGCCATGATGATGTTACGTTTACCTTCAGCAAAATATCCACGCTCGCACACACACGCATACACCAGCGAGGGCGTGTGCAGGCACACCTCACTCAAGTCAAAAGGAAAGTGTTTATTGATGTGTATATTGATGCTACAATAATTAATTGGTAATTTGGTTTGATTTAATTGTCTATGGTTTCACTGTCAGTTGCACATTCATGTTATCGTAAATACTTGTTCAAAACACTCAGTGCAAAAGTTGAATGTTATGTATTCAGGATTTCGGGTAAATCTGGAGGCCCCAGTCTTATGGTGTGATGAATTCGTACACGCAATGTGCAGCTAAAGCTACAGCTGATAGTGCGCGAAGCTGTCTTTCTGCTGTTATGTTGTTGGTTACGTGGACATAAGTCATGTTTAATTATGTCATCTTCAATATAGGCAACATATGATCGTTTGGAAAGTTTCATTCCACATGTGACCGTTTGTTATAATGTGCGAGATGTATCAGTATTGTCATACACAAGAATAAAAACACTCAGACCATCTGAGTGCCTATCATATTCCCTCATCCATTCATTTAGCCCATCTCGAATCAGATTCGATGTTGTTCAAATGTGTAATGTCTGAATAGTTTAAGTATTATGTGCAGCCGATTTAATAACAAAGCGTAGGCCTACTTTTGCTGAAATCGGCGAAAAAAATAGGTCGGGTACCTTGTGACTATTCATAGGTTACAATACATGAACGCTAACCCAGCAGCCAAAATGACGTTGAAAATACGTTGATTCAACGTCAGGTTCCACGTCGTAGGAATGTCGGAAACTAGTTGGATTTGAAAGTTGGATCGACGTCGAGTTCCAACGTAGCATCGACGTTGGGTTTCAACGTTGTTGCAATGTTGAAAAGTAGTTGGATCGACGTCAGGTTTCAACGTTGCAACAATGTAGCAAATTGATTGGATTTCAACGTTGTGTCAACATTAGATCGTTACTGTTTTCTGATAACCAACTAAAATTGTTTACAACTAGGAAAATTTTAGTTCCCCTTCGTCAATGCTATGTATGTCGGCGTGTACACGTGGGACTGTAGCGTAAATCGTGTACTAGAAGAGCCTGACTCACCGGTGTTACACTTTTTTCGTCGAAACAGTCAATTAACATGGTCATTAAATACGTTTTGAACAAAATAAAGACATATATTCACCTTATTCCGATACATGAGACATTTTATTTAACAATGTGTATATCAATGAACCCATGGAATACAATGTAGAGATCATTAATCACCAAGTTGAATTAAAAAAAAAAACAGTCATTAAACATTATGTTTTGATAATAAAACAAACATTAACAAAATAAAGATATTCACTGTGTTCTGATACAACAAATATGGTTTAATTTGGCAATGTGTACATTCCTGAACCAGTGGAATACATTCAATGTAGATTAATTCCTCTAGTAACCAGTATTCAGCAGCAGACATAATTATTATGTGCTTTCGTATTGTTAATTGTAACAGTAAACAACAGCTGTCATAAATATGGGGTCAATTCTATTTTGGAATGCATTTTCAAGAGCCGATCGGATTGGAATCTTTTTTTGGAATCGCTCCATTGAATGCAGGCTAGTATATTAATTTCCTGTAAAATCACTACAAATGTACAAACAAATCAGATTTGTTTGGTTCTATTTCAGTTGATAGAATATTACCCTACATCTGTCTGGTAACAGCCAGGTAGTTGTAAAGAATGTACAGACAATGGCTAAGCCATTATTGAAACAATGTGACAAGACCAGTAAGCTGACCAATTCATGGCTTCAGAAACACCAGCTCAATGAAACAATGCACAACAAGCAAGTTAAATATTCCTTTATGCTGTGTTGGGGGATCTATTATGTATATGGCTTCCACACATTCTTAACACACACAAGAGGCACAATTATAAATGTGTATTTAGAGCAGAAACTACAACTTATTTTGATAACAAAGAAAGCTCACAACACCATATCATCCATTAAACTGCGCCGACCTTAAAATCCGAAAAGTAATAATGGCAAGCTGACTTACATTTCAATGGACCCCATGGCTGACAAAACATTTTCAAACTAACCTTACGATCTCATTTTTATTAAATCACACAATAATTATAGTTTCCTAACTAACAATAAACACTACCAATGAACGCAAAAGTATGGCTTCAGATTTATCAAGAACACTGTTAATCCATTCTGTCTAGTTGTTCCTCAGTCTTCACCACCACTTTGGTCGAGTGCCTACTTCGGCTACACTGAGAGCGCTGCATCCACCTCTGCTTCAGTTCATGTCTGCTTCTTCAGGTCACTCGCTTAAAATGAATTAAATAAAGGTATTAACCGACACATTTATTTACAACGAAGGGCAGGTGAAACAAATACAAAACACACTGCACAAGCCCCAGCCAGTCAACATGGCCACGGGCGATGGCTGCTCTATTGTCCGGTAAATTCCCGATGCAATTTATAAATACTGCAGTTTTATTCCAATGGCAATGACTGTGATAGTTATATAATAAGAATGTGCAATTACGTGACACTACATGACCACACTTCACTGGAACAAGTGCAGGATATGATCGAAAACTAGAGGGATACGACGACACCGAGTTTTGCGATAGACTATATGTCGGGATTTATCGTATGTCGGAAAATGTGCTCAGATTCAAATCGGTGAAAGCATGCAAAATACATCACGGCAAAGACAACATTATGGTCGTGTGTATTCCGTACAAACGATAAAACTAAACAGTTCAACAAATAAAAGCGGATGGTGACACTTACTCGTATATATTAGTGGATTGTTTCGCTTCCATCGATTTCGTTCGTTCGAACTCAAGGCAGCATGGCGGCACGCGCAATGCATGCTGGAATACGGTAGATATGCCGCTGCCTTACTCAATACCAAAATTTGTGGTGAAAGCTGCCTTAAATGACCTAACATTACAAACATAAAGGGTCTTATTATTTATAATTTTAATTAAGGCATCTAACACCGCACGTGTTGTGTTGTCTTAGAGAATAGGGATGTTATAGTTAACATTCGCACCTTGAACAAATAAAAATTGCAACATTGTATGAACGTCAAATGTCCAAGTCCTTATAATGGCAATGACCTTATAATTGCGATGTCGACGTTATTTCAACGTTGTGCCAACGTCACATATATCCACGTCGTTATAACGTTGATGATCAGACATTGTAAAACGCCATATTTATATGTATGTACCTAGTTGGTTGGGCTGTCGACGTGATTGCAACGTTGTATGGACTTACATTTTTCACGTTATACTAAAGTTGATGACCAGACGTTGTGAAGACGTTGGGTTGGGTTGTCGACGTGATTTCAACGTTGTGCCAACGTCATATATATCTACGTCGTCATCACGTCGATGACCAGATGTGGTAAAAACGTTGTATTTATAGATGAAACTAGTTGGTTGAACTGTCGATGTGATTACAACGTTGCATGGATGTCAAATTTCCACGTTCTTATTACGTTGATAACCAGACGTTGTGAAAACGTTGGGTTTGGTTGTCGACTTGATTTCAACGTTGTGGCGACATAAAATTTCAGCACCAACTGGCTGCTGACCAGATGCGACGCTTGACTACGTTTATGTTCGTGTGCCTACGAAACCACGGCATCCTGCAACGGTATATACCCTTGACGGACTTTGAACAATCAACGTCATACCGACGTTGTATGCCGGCTGGGAAGCTACATTTGTCACTTTTTCGAATAATTTAATAATTTGTCCGATGATTATCATAACATCAAAACTATACAACACATTGGCATAAATGAGCTAGAACAGCGGTTCCCAAACTGTTTTCCTTGAGGCATACCAATGAGACTGCTAAAGCTACTGAGGTGCACTGCGTTGCACAAAATGATCGATACAACTGAAGATGTGCATTTGTATTAAACCAAAATATATAAAAATCATAACGATGGCAAAGAAGTATATTCTGTACAATATTCCAACCAGTTCTACGAGGTTAAACATTTGATGTTACGCATAAATAATGTGGACATTGCGTTTTCCCTTGAGACCACCTCAAACCATCCCGCGGACGACATGAGGGCCGCGTACCACTGTTTGGGAACCCCTGAGCTAGAATGTCGTAGAGGATAGTAGATAGCTAGGTTTGATGTTTCCTGAAATAATTCTAAAACGAACGAAAATGTCGAATTGGGGAAAGAGCTTTAACAGGCGAGTAGAACATGAGGGTTGATGTATGAAGGAAGGTTGGTACGAATTGGTACGCGAGATTGTGGGGGAAATTTAGACAAAAGGATTATATAAGTTTAATAAAAATACACA
This sequence comes from Lamellibrachia satsuma, assembly GCA_033239005.1. Taxonomy (NCBI): domain Eukaryota; kingdom Metazoa; phylum Annelida; class Polychaeta; order Sabellida; family Siboglinidae; genus Lamellibrachia; species Lamellibrachia satsuma. The sequence continues at coordinate 4,453,335 of BSQZ01000053.1, forward strand.
TTGCAGGAAAATACTAATAATGGAGTCATGTTTTTATTTTGTCTAACGAAATAGCTAGTAAAAATAGCTAGTAAGAAATAGCTAGTAAGAAATAACTAGTAGGCTACACATCGATGTAATGAAATAGCTAGTAGGCTACATATCGATGCAATGAAATCGAAATATTAATGCGGTCTGGTTTCTGATAGAACATGATCTCACCGAAACCACGACCTAAGTCGACGACCACTTCCCGAAAGAACGCTCATGAGGTGTCAACATTTGTTCATGAAAAGCGGGAAACGTTCTCCTCTACTCAACTTTCGTTTTTAACGCTTTGTTTTTAGGGTTGCCATGTTGATGTGACGTCCTCGTTCGAGATGAACACACGTGCCAGAAAATGTGAGATCACTTCAGAGTAAACAGATGTATGTATATTAAAAAAGTATCATGTGCATCAAATAGATAGGTTTTTGTAATCCCGAATAGAATAGCGGTACCCGGAGGAAAAAGCGGTATTTCCCGTCCGAAAGCAGTAATGTTAACACATAGATTGTTGAAAGTCAGATAGGAAAAACCTGGGGTGCTTTTCGAAGAAGACGTCCATTTTCACTAATACATCTTTTCATGGTAAGTAAACTGAAGACCTACCAAACCGACATCTTACCCACCCACCATTTTATACTCAACCGAAACCATCACGTAGAAACAAACTTTCCAGAAGAAGATGGATATGGATGACAAACCACAAAAATGAAAATCGGGTTGAGCAGAAAATTATATGCAATGAGTGACGTATTTTGCAAAAGCGTGTAGAGAGAGAATGATACACATAAATATATAGGTCATATTGCCTAATTGAATTAATTAGACTTGTGATGATGACGGTAAAAGTCAGTGATTCTTTTGATTAATGTTTTGTTTACCGGTTGGCAAGGTCGGCTGTGGCAACACTATTGTCGTCGCCTGCGTATGGTCATCATACGCTAGATGGCGCTGTACAGAAGCCGCCACAAAGTTTGACAGATACTTCAATAACAATCTTGTGAAAAGAGAACAGTATAGTTTTGCACTCATCAATACACTCGGAATAAATATATAAACATAGGCACCCTGCACCTAAACATCTACAGTTATCCCAAAATGCAGAAAACATGATATTATGACAACGCCAACCATCAGCCATATGTCTATATTTAAGTGTTTTAGATATTGTAATTAACATTAGTCAATGTGTTTCAACAGTTCACGAAATCTGTTCATACCGATCACGATAGAAACGTAACGCTTCAGTTCATAGACGGCTGTAGACAGCTGAACAGGTTTACACTGGGCAGGAAGCAATGTGAGAAGTTGCTATCCAACAGTTAGATGAATAAGTCAATGAAGCGCTCAGGCAGCGACTGTTCATTCCAATCATCTTCCTCCTCGAGAAGGTGCAAAATGGCCGTGCGCAACATGTCATCGCTGACCATATCCTGGTGGTAGTTTCTGTGGCACATACTGCTGACAATGCGCAAGCATTTGGTGACACATGACGAACCATCAGAGCGCTGAAGCAGCTGTTCTTCCTGCATGTAGAAGTCTTGGTGCCACCTCTTGCTGACATCGCTGTCATCTGTGCTTTCCGTCACGGGCTCGGCCAGAAAACACTTGCTATCGATAACAAGTGGTGGCATAAGATTCATCTTCAACGTATCCAAAACTGCGAACTCCACCTTGATTGCGGCTGCGTCTTCCGTCACTATGACATACTCCTGTGTGTTTTCACATTTTGAGAGGTGCTCGCACAGTGTGAAATATATCTCGCTCGTGGATAAATAAACGTCCAGCGTGGCTCATAACTTACCACAATCGACCCCTGCACGCCACATCAACCAACCAGGACTGTCCTCGATCACCCTCCATCATAGCACTATGGGTACACAGACATCAAATTCATCCTCAGTGTCAACGTTGTTAGTCCGTTGCAGCATGACCGCTGTACTGCAATGTTTCTTGTGCTTCTTATCTCATATTCAATGGTATCCACAATGTGTTGCTTCTAGAATGACTGGAGAGCTTCGTAGACTCCGAGATGGGTGGTAACTTTACCTCACAAGAAGAATATGCCGACTTGTCAGTGGCATAATCTTCTTCGTCATCGACGAACGTCTTTGCTGCTTTCTCATCCTCATTAAGTTTGCTGGCTCTGCAAAGGACGGCAGCTCCCACTGTAGCAGTCACACCCATTCCTAGCAAGGTGCCAATCCATGGACCATCATTCTTCCCCTTCTCCAGTCTCCCTCCACATACCATTGTGTGACATGTCAAACAGCAGACGTAATGTAAGTACTGACTAAAACAGCCTGAGTGTTCACATTCACCCAGTCATACTTGAATATGTCCATTACTATACTTACTTAGAGGATTCGAACCCCGTTCCTTTCGATTGAGTCCGATGTTCTAGCCATTCCGTCATACAGTATTACATATATTTCTCTGACGATAGAAATGCTCACTCTGTTTCTGAAGTGAATCTACTTAATCAACATTAATATCACCACCTACATTCTAACGATAATCGACCCCAATCTCACTCTCAGATAATAAATAATTGAATCATAATTGGTACTGTCATTTAAATAACTATACAACAATGAGTAGCTGGGACAACTGGACAAAGTGGCAAACATTTCTGTGTTCTCATAGTTGTAACTCAAAATTATATTCCTTTTTCCTTTCGCATGATATGACTCACGCCACGGACAGTCACAAACAGTTGTTGCTAAATATTGATTCCCACTTTCCACTGAACATTTTTGCCAAGCAAAACTAGCAGGATGCTAAACATATTGCCATGAAAGACACATTTTACCCATGCTCCCCTAGAAATGTGTGTTGTATACAAATTCAGTACACGTCACCTAAAGATTCTTCGATGAAATATCTACGCAGGCTTTCTGATCTACGAGGCTCAAGAGTTACAAAATGCTTTCGCACTCGGTGCGACCTTCACCCCAACACCAGAACGAAACTAGTGTTTCTCTTCTGTGAGAACGAGGTAAATTCCGTTCTCAGCTGGGAGATATTGTGTTCTTCTCTGCGACTCTGATATTTTTCCTCCAAAAACATCTGGTCATACACTGAAAAGCCTCACAGGTGCCTTCCAAAATGGTGCGGCAAATGAGCACACCCAGAAACAGGGAAAAGCCATAAATAAAGAATTAAAGTTAAAATGAGTTAATATCATGATTGAACATGAATCGTGTTGACTGCAATATCTGTTTGTCAACATTAACAACAGTTTTGATGAAAGTGACGGGTATCCATTTTGACGATGTCGTTTAAGTTCTAAATCTCAGCGCATTCCTCATCCCTAGTATACACCACACATGGCTCCCAATACTATAGTAGGCACGTGGGGAAAAAATTAATAATATTTACCAGAATGTTGTTATTTTGCATAGAACTTGGAGAAAACTTAGCGAAAGTGCTTAAGTTTTTATTTTCAGAATTATTTATTATAATATATATATATATATATATATATATATATATATATATATATATATATATATATATATATATATATATATATATATATATATATATATATATATATATATATATATATATATATAAATAAAATAAAGACAACTAGCTTATTTATACTTAGGTTTATTATAAAGAACAAAACTGTGCATTCTACAGCCGAGTGCCTGGAACGATGACTTGCGTAATTCCGAGACCAAATTAGCTATATGCCGGACCACGTGGAAACATCATACTTCGTCATTTGATAGGCCGAATAATGGAATCTCCTTTTCCTATAGGCTACATTTCACGTTATAAGTGGCGTAATTCCCAAAACTAAAAGAAGACAGGTATCCCGAGTCTTAATAGTTGTTTTCAGTCCTATAACGTCTTTTTATGAAAAAATGGCACGATAAGTGGTGAATGGTATTAATTTGACCGTATCTCCAAAGTTCTGAGTCTAGGAAATATCTTCGAAAACGAGGCGGAAGAATGGAATCTCCTTTTGCTATCAGCTACATTTCACGTCATAAGTAAGTAAATCCCAAGAAGAAGAAGAATTGTACATATATCCGATGTCAGATGATAGAGCGGCAACGCACAAAATGGCGCTTATTTTTAGCGACAAAGCAGCGCGCTGACTACGTTTGCCAAATGCTAATCAATAGTCAGTACAATTTGCTAGCTGCACAAAACTGGCATCACATTCGGAGGATTGGAAATTAAATATGACTGACACTCAGTAACGCTAGCTTTCTAAAATAAAATGCACTCAATCAAAGTATTAAGTGAATGGCAACGCTGGCTATGTCGATCAATGTTCTTTTATTACGCTTCTCTTACTTGTTCTAAACTTGTTAAGGTGACAGCATTTCTGCTACATTTAGGACATTATTTAATTCTATATTAATACGATAACTTTTGGGGTCTTATCTATCAGTGGCCTCTTATTGGCGTTGTATTTAAAAAACGCAAGAGCAGTTATTTGGGCTTATGCATTGTTATATTTTCTCCTGTCAGGCAAAGATGGAAACAGTAGCCGAAGTGAGTGTGTGCCACACTCAGATGAGGTCAGACCACATATTAACGTCTTGTTTATTGTTTTAACACGATTGTAGGGTAGTGATATGTAAAATAAAGAAATTGATGACACGAGTGCAACTGAGCAGGCCTATTCACAGGTTTGTGTGTAGAATGCATTGGCTTTGAAATATTTGTTTAGAGTTTGACAGGCGGAGGATTCATGGGAATTCTTGTGCTATGGGCCACGTGAGCATTTGAATACCTGGACATTAATTTTATGTAAACATTGATTGGCATCGCACGTGGGAGCATTTAAAAACAGCTGGATGTGTGATTTTGATTAGTTTGGTCAGCATGTCAATGAGACGATGCAGTTACTGTGAACAGTTTTCATAATTTGGGATGATTCGGTTTTCTTATGATCAGACAAAACGTTTGCATGACCACCAATGGAATATTGAACTGTGGTCTGATATGATCGCCTCTTTCTATATTCATTCCCATTGTTGGTCAATCGCCCTGGTCTACCCTGTTGCGATGATCAACCGCCACTCAATTCACTCATAAATCGCAATCTCTATGTGTAATGTCGGGCGGATCGTAAATGTTGCCTTTGACCATCAAAAGCCACACAGTGGTTCGCCCACTGTGTCCGTCTTTGTCCGACAGGTAGACAATAACTCTAAATAACTTCCTTTGTTGTAGTTTAATAAGTGAATTTAATGTTTTTCCGTATAATTCATTCGCCGTGCTGGGCAGATATTGAATGATATGAGTGCGTCTTTCTGCACGTGTGCTAATAGAGGATAAATGTTCTGTTAACTATTGAAAAAAATATTTTGAAGGAATTAAAATAATGTTATAATGGCAGAATATTTGAAAATCAAATGAGGTTCACCCCTTTTGTCACAAGGACGTGTGTCAGCTAGTACTTAAAATTACACATCGTTAAGGGATATGCATATATATATATATATATATATATATATATATATATATATATATATATATATATATATATATATATATATATATATATATATATATATATATATATATATATATATATATATATATATATATATATATATATATATATATATATGCATATATATATATATATATATATATATGCATATATATATATATATATATATATATATATATATATATATATATATATATATATATATATATATATGTATATATATATATATATATATATATATATATATATATATATATATATATATAACGTGACATAGTTATATAAAGTGCTAAGTATTCCAATTATTCAAAACTTTATTATTCAATATGTTATTGTTGCCGGTATTTTCTGCTAAGTTGGTTCAGATTATTTCATGTAGGCGGCTCCAGTAAAATGACTACACGAACCGGCGCACGCTGTAGCTCCCTGTAAATCAATTACCAGCCTGGGCAGGGCCAGTGGGTGCCCATTTAAATGTCAGCGGTTTTTTGAAGGAAGATCGTGACGATATGTTGTATAATCGTAGTTTATTAGCGTCAGCCATGTGACATTATGCACTATGAGATGTCTTCGGTGTCGCTGCGGGTATGACATACAGGGACTGTCGTGAAGGCCTTACGTAGACAGATCACTGCGCAATATGGCCCGCACCCGCCTAGTTGACATTAGAGCTTCCCAACGTCAGGCGACTTCGGAATGACGTAGGCGACGAAGTGTTGGGATGCGCTCAGGCAAAGGCGTCGCAGAAATAGCCGTTTTGCACGATCAGGTCAGTAATCAACAGGACAAGGAAACGGTGATTAATAATGTTATATTGAAAAACATTTAATGCATATATACGGCTAAACACACACGTTACTTAGTACGCCGTATTTATATATTGATTGACCTATCTTTGAACGGGGCTAATGTCGATAAGTGACTTCACGCTCTACATCTGCAGCAATCATTTAGGCCACTCTCGCGGTCCTTTTGGTCTGGCGTTCTAACCGCCGAGCCACTTCGCCCCACGCACGGCAGCTTTTAACTTGTGGGTCATTGTGTGAGAAACAAATTATTTAACGCAACCATACCATATATTCAAACATTAAATACTAAAGACTAAATATATATATATATATATATATATATATATATATATATATATATATATATATATATAGTATTTAGTCTTTGAATATATGGTATGGTTGTGTTAATATATATATATATATATATATATATATATATATATATATATATATATATATATATATATATATATATATATATATATATATATATATATATATATATATATATATATATATATATATATATATATATATATATATATATATATATATTCATAGACTCTTGAGAAAAGTTGACAGTGGATTGGGTAGCATACTGCATTTCAAAGTCCTTCCTCAATTAGATTATTTTGCTGGCCTCAATTCAGAAGAATCTTACGAAATGTCAAACCTAGGTAGATCTGACATTTCAGATGAATTTTACGAAATGCCAAACCCACGCCACTGTCAAACTTTCTCAAGAGTATGTCTGCCAAAACAGCAGCCCCTTTTCCGCGTAGATGGAGTCCTCGTTTCATCAAAATGTCTGCTCTCTCAAAACAATGGTTGTACGTTCAAGATTGATGACTGTATGACTTTAAAGGCTCGCTTCTCGACCGCCCCCTTTTATTGGTGCATAAGTAGGTTGGAACGCCTTTGTACCACTAAAGCACTGCAAACGATTGATGCTACACCTTTGTTGGTACAGAAACACCAATATCTTCCACAAGCGCTGTAAATGTTTTATGATACACCTATCCTAAACAAACATGCTACACCAACAATCACAGCACGGAATCTACCAATCTGCGGAGGTGGAGATCTAATATTCGAGCAATGTGTCAAATAGTCGGTGATTAGATTTGTCCCCGTAAGGCGGACGAAACCTGTTGTGGTTCAAAGGCCAACACATGCAGAATGTTCTCACTGTTAGGCGGAGGAGATGTGTACGATACAACGGCCAATCATCCCAAACCCAAAGGGAGACCATCCGGGAAGATAGGCGTGCACTCGGAAAAACACGTTTGTCTCAGCATGGTTGGATGTGATAAGCTTGTCTTTGGACATCGATGATATGTAGAAATAGCAAAAACAGCCTGCAATGATCTACATGAGCATGGTGAGACCCAATTTGGAATTTGTCTCATCTTTTTGGATTTTAACAAGATTTTAACAAGATTGCCATCCCAGACAACAAGTTCCAGATGGCAAATGGACAAGGAAGTCATTGGCTTATCGAGAGTCCAACAATTTTCTCATCTATGTCTAGTCCGCCCTTATCAAATATCTGTCAAATATATTTTTAAACATATTCACACTACTAGCATTAAAACAGTCACTTGGCAGTTTGTTCCATTCATTCATCACCCTCTGTGAGAAAGAGTACTTTCTCATGTCCAACCTACAATCTACGATACAACGGCCAATCATATCAAAACCAAAGGGAGACCATTCGGGGAGATTTGCGTGCACTCGAAAAAACACGTTTGTCTTAGCACGGTTGGACTGTGATCTTAAGTTTCTTTTTGGGTTGTATGCAGTTCCCCGTGAGATAATGTTTCCTTTTTGGTGTGTACAAACTGACTTCAGTCCTGAAAGGGCCAGCGACCCGACCACATTTTGCTACGAAGAGACAAAGTTAAAAAAAAGCATGATTCAAACAAATATCGACAAGCAGTTCGGTTTCAAAGCTTATCACTCTACAGGCGATGCCTTACCATAAATTATACACCATTTATACAAACCAATTGACGAAACGCGATAGTCTAGACTAATATGCCTTGACAGCAGAGCATTCGATGGAATGTGGCACACAGGCTTGATGGCCAAATTAAAGTGCAGAGGGATACGTGGAAAGCAACTATCCCGGCTAAATGACTACCTGAAGCACATAGTTCTGAGAGCTGCAAGGTTTCCAAAAAGATTCGTTCTAGGACCTATCCTATTCATTATGTTCATCGATGATATGTAGAAATACCAAAAACAGCGGGTAATGATCCACAAGAGCATGGTGAGATCCATGATGGAATTTGTCCCATCTGTTTGGATGGCAGCCTCTGAAACATCGCTACTCACCTATGACTTTGTTAAGTATAAATTAGCTCTCAAAACTATAAAACCAACGAAGTCGTATCTTATGGTTTGATTAGCAGGAACAGAATATAGAATTTGCTGCCTTCTTCCGGTGTTCGTTTAAATCTTTGAATGTGTGGTATGGTTGAGTTAAATACTTTGTTTCTCATAGAATGACACACTGTTCGTGCATATTTAGACGTAAACTAAGACGCTTAAAAGCTGCCGTGTGTGGGGCGCAGTGGCTCGGCGGTTAGAACGCCAGACTGCTAATCGAGAGAACATTTCTTTGACAATCTCGTTCAACCCAGGTTGCCAGTGTTGTTTTCAGAATAGACACTAAAAACATTTGGTCCCGTGCGCCAACATACGGAGTATATGTGTAAGGAACAGGCTTGTTAACAAATGCATGTCAATGCATTTGAATGCAAATGCAAATTTTTCATTTGATTCAACCGCAAATGCGAATGCAAATGCCAGTTTCCAGGAACGCATTCAAATTGAAATGCAACTTTTTTGGGGTCGCATTCAAATGCTAATGCAAATGTTTGGGTTACACATTTGAAAAATGCATTTGAATTAATTTCAACTGTTTTGTCTTCTTCATATTAACAGTTTGTTTCATTTGGAGAAAAAACAACGTAATGTATGCAAACACATTATTAATGTATTTAATAAATACTGTAGTACATCATTGTAACCACTAAATACCACTACATACCAGTCCCACTACATGAACATGTATGTAGAGTCATACACTGAGTCACACAGTCCAGGCCTGCAGAGGTGGTGGAAATGGGAGTGAAGAATAGACAATTGACAGTTTATTGGGAACAATGGCAGGGAATGAAAGGCTAATCCTTCAGGCAGGCCATAATGGAAGGGTAACCCAAGACAATATACTGCCCACTGGGAAGATAACCTGGTGGATAATTACAGCTACCACTAATCAATCTATCTGACTGTTAGTATTCAGGGCTGGCATTGCCAATGTTTACTCCCACAGTGAGCTGCCACTACAACCCACCCCAACAGTGTTACCACAACAAAAGGGAGTCATTTGTCTGTATTGTTTCAATGAAAAGGTAATCTCTGAAGCCATCAACCTATAGACCAGTTGGTCTTTTCGTGTTGTATGAATAACAGCTCAGTTGACATACATATCAATTTTTATAAAGAGTACGCCGTGAAAGTGGATTCACAGGTCAGACAATGATTTCATAATCAGGTCGCAATCAAATGCAAATGCAAATGTTTAAAGTACCCATTCAAATGCAAATGCATTAAACATTTTATGGAGGCATTTGAATGCTCAACTTTCAAATGAGCATTGAAATGTATATTCATTTGTTAACAAGCCTGGTAACCAACTGTGGATCCCCAACTACTTCGCACGAGAACAGAGTTCAATAGATCATATATTCAGTTGTGTCCTCGTGCGATGTAGTTGGTAAAACTATCTGTGTCGCGTCGTGGACGCTTCTGTTACGTGTCGTGTAGTTGAGATATGGAAGTTGCGCTGCTAAGTTCAACTGCACACTTTTTCTCATTCAGAGAGAACACATAAAATAGAAACATTTCGCCTGACAGTGCCGTCATGCTACACATGGGTTTGCAAACATAAATCAAACTGTTGAAAGCAAGGCTGGTCGTCGTTTGATGGAAAGTCGACACTTGTTGAAGATGACACCGAGATAGAAGACATCTACACGAACGCCCTGCATGATAGCCATTAATATCGATTTAAAGGTTATGAACGCCGACCGAATCGTGTATATAAATACCACAGTATTCCTCCCTCGCATCACAATCTCACTTGCCATCATCACGAAGTCCTCAGTTTGCCTGTGTCACGTAAGCAAGTACACTTTTGGTAAATATTTCTTGAAGATGTGTGGGATATTATTATGATATCAATAATGTCACACATTGTTCTCATTTCAGCTGTTGATAAAGGAATTGATGTGGAGACCAGACGACGACAATCAGTTTTATTTATTATTATTTCATCTATGATTTATTTTTCTTACAGAGCCTGACTGATCCGAAAATGCGTTCGAGCGTCTTTCTTCTGATCCTGGGGCTGACGTTGTAGGTGTCCGTCTCTCGAGGACACATTGTCGTAAGTCGCTTCTATTCTTTCTATGAGCAGTCAATCGCCATCCCCGTGACTTCACAATGTGGCGATATTTTGTAGGTAAGGATATATTGAAAGAACGTATTTGTTGGAAAGGTCAAAGGTGGAGAATCGTAAGAATTACAAATATATATATATATATATATATATATATATATATATATATCTTATGCAAAGTGAAGCTGTTTTTCTTAAAATATTGAAAGACAAGGGTGTAGAAGTAAAAAAACTCTTGAAACGCGTGGAAAAGAAATAGTAGAAACATTACGTCATCATTGTAACGGGTGATACGCAGAGAGTATAACGATTGTCATAAGTTAACCAATTCGCAGCTAGTTGCCTGGGTCATATGTTTTAAATGCCCAACTTCTCTTAATGTGTCTATGAGAAAACACATATATATTAACAATATCATTCTTCAGGTTTAATCTTTATTGCTGTAGTATATATACCACCGGCAATGGCGTAATTTGACCGACAATTAATCATCCCGGGAAAACGATATAAAAATATATAATCTTCAAATGTGAATTGGCGTTATTGTAGTAAAGCGGTCTGTAGAACTGTCGTAAAACTAACAAGCTTTATAATATGTCGTAAAACTAGCAAGCTTTATAATATGACGCAGGTGTTAGCTGGTGGCGAGCGCCATGATAAAAACATTCTTAAAATGTTTATTTCTCTACTATATAATAAATGTTTATTTAAGACAAAAATTCCACAATATATACATAAAATGAAACTACCTGCACGCAAGCACACACACATGTCCGTTTGATGTGTTTCACAGTGATGATTGAGAAAATTACATGTGCATATTTATGGTTGTGTCAAAGCAAGATGTTTCATGACATAATAATCAGTAGAAAGACACACTATTTAGAAATAATTCACAATATACACAGTTGTAAAATATGTTTCTACGATGAGGCCTGTAATGTACCCCCACACTGCCAAACGTACGTTTCTTATGCAAAAACATATTTCTTGAGGCAAGAACATTTTCGTGAATAAAACAAAATTTAGAAGATTTTCTTAGCAAATTTCACATATGTGATTGACTAAGAAAATTGTCTTTAAGAAAATATTTCGCACTGAAGAAAATATAAATATATAAATATTCTTAATGCTAAAATTGTTTTCTTGAATTAAAAAAAAACAAAGATATTTGAAATACAAATTCTTATTGAAGAAATAAATGTTAAATACACATCCTTTAAACAAGATATATTTGTAATTTGTGCACATTAATATTTTCTTTCCCCACAAATTGGTAATTTTATGCATTTAGGTAAAGGAAACAATCTTGGTGGCAAAATAGAAAGACGAAAGTTGGCACATATGCTATGTCAACAGCAAAGGTGTACAGACTTGGTGATAGTAATTCATCGCAGATAGGCTGCACTATTGCTAGCATTTTGTTCTATGTTAATTTGTTGGCTCGAACTTCATTAATTTTTATTTATTGATGAATACTGTGTGTGTGCGTGCGTGCGTGCGTGCGTGCGTGCGTGCGTGCGTGCGTGCGTGCGTGCGTGTGACAAGAAGGCCCTACACAGCTTACAGATTGCCAGTAACAATAATTCAACTATACAACAGGCTTGTTATCAAATGCATGTCAATGCAAATGCCATTTTCCAACATCACATTTAAATACAAATGTTTTGGTTATGCATTAGATATGCATTGTAATTATATAAGCACAGTTACATGTACTAATATAAGCATTGCACAGTGTAATACAACTATATACACCATGGTCTTACTTAGAAAGTGGATTCTCAGGTCAGACAATGATTATAAAACGTGCTGAGCATTCTGCTAACTACAGAGCCCTTTTTCAAAGTCTGACAAAGAGCATGTTTTGCAACTGTATTTACAATTTATACAATGTAAATGTCGATTTTATTAATAATGAATTTAATAATCAAAAAACTGCATATGATATACTATGAGGCTTATCATATATAAGCAATAATATAAAAATGCACATCAGGTGCAGAATCTATACTCTTGAGTGCCGAATAAACGTCCATATACGCGTATTTATTTGATGAAAAATTCCACTCTATACGCACCTTATTTGGCACTATACTATTATTAGATTTAAACATTTATGCCGGCCTACATTTTGCGATAATCGTGGCAAATTATGCAGGGCATATTTTTTTAGGAGAGCAATCGCTCTCACCCCTATGTATAGCTCGTGCTAATAAATCATCCGCTCGCGCTAAAATCACTTCCTCCCAACTGGAGTTGCATGTGGCTCCCTCTGACGGCTAAGTTTTCTTCCTTTTGAACGACAGTCGTGAATTTTGTTTATGCACATTCGGCAGATAAAACGAAATACACTGCTACCCACATAGTTTCTATGGACGCTTGGATGAGGCTTGCTTGACTTTAGGTCGAGTAAAAATGGTGAAAGATATCTTCGGCGCTAAAAAAGACAATTATACTAGTGCATTTTTGTGCACTATACTATTATTTGTTTTGAACAATTTGCCACCATATACTGTTAGTTGGCCTATACGTTTATTTGGCACTCGAGAATATGCATGTTTACTACATTGAAGTGTTATACTCATCAAACTTGTTGTATGGTCAGCATATTGTATAAGACTTCTTATAAGGAAAATGTCTGAAAAGAACAAGTGGATATTTACGAGTGTGCCACTGCAACATTTTCTATGACATAATAATCAGTAGAAAGACACACAGTATAGACATTATTCAAAATATATGCAGTTGTAAAAATATGTGTATTTAAGTTGAAGTCTGCAATGTATGATACATTATCTTATGAAAAAAAATTCTTAAATTCTTCTTTTTGACAGATGTTCCGTAATTATCAGCTTTGTGCCTTTCAGCTTGAGTTTGGATGTGATTTCTTTTCTCGATTCGTAGTTTGTGAATTTGACGACGATTGGACGTGGCTTACGAGTTGCGTCATTGATGTTGAGATCTGGACGATAACCCCCCCTAGACGGTGGCTTCTGTCAATGTAGTCTTGTGATAATTGCAGCCCAAGGTTGTTGTTGCATGAGGCCAGGACCGCTTCGTCGGTATCTTTGTTTTATCCGTTAAGCCGTGAAGCAGCAGACCATTACGTCTACTGTATTTTTCCTGGGCGTCAATTGCATTGCGCAAGGACCTATTGTCCTTTTCCAGTACGGCCATTTTCTTGGCATATAGTCCATTTTCTACTGCACAGGACTCACAAAGTTCATATTTGATGTTGTCCAAGACACACCCCTGCAAGATGTGTTTAGCAAGAGTGTCGGTGAATTTCGGATTGTTCATCAGTTTGATCACAATAGCCAGTGTGACAGCCTCGAGGATATTCTTCATGATATTTTCATCATTTTCAATTAGTGTCAGGATAGCAGAACGCACGTCGCCACACTGAAACATAAGTGCATCAGGCATGCTTTCGCCAGCTTCTTTACCGCATTCACCTGGTGTCAATTTAGCGCTAGACTTTCTTGGCATTGTTGATAGCTTGATAATGTCCAGGTTAATTGTACATTAAAGGCATTAATATGGTTAATATTATTATCAAAGGCAATGTTTAACACCACAAGGCATGATCTGTAAAAAGTTGTTGTCTTGACACTTTTTTCACATTTTAATTTCTCATGGTAAGGCTGATAATATGTAAAAAAAAAGTTTTGCAATTTTTATTTTTATTAACATTTCTAGTCAATATCAAATGCAATACCGACTTGGCAATTACACTGTTTAATTTAGACGTCTTCAAAAATTATATTTAAAAAAATGCTATATCGAATTTTTCATATTTCGTTTTGTCATATGTACTACCATATCATATTTTTAAAACCAGGTTTGCAACTTGATATTTATAGTCAATACCAAATGCAACACAGACTTGGCATATAACGTTAGTAAAATATTGACATCTTTAAAAAAAATCATATTTCGAAAACTACTTTTTCGGTTTTGAAACTTCTTTCATATTTAAGTTTGTATGGATATTATCATATCATAAAACTATTTAACAACGAGATCTATAATAAACATTTGTATTGACATCCCAATCAAAGTCAAATGCACTACAACTACTATTACTAACTAGGTCTAGAGTCAGACTCGGCTATGCAATTTATTAAAAGTTTACGTCTTCCAAAACTCATACCTCGAAAAGATCTTTATCGATTTTGAAAGTGTTTTCACATTTCAGTTTCTTGTGGATTCTGCCATACCGTTAACATAAAATATAATACAATTAATTGCTTCATAGTAATATTTTCTGGTTTCATTTGCGTAAAATATACTGTTTTCAACGAGAAAACACGCGCACTGTTGACGTACATTTGGCGTGTTTTACTCTCAATTGGGTCACATCCGGTGTTTGAAACGGCCTTGACATTACCTCAACTTCCTTATCAAGCTAAACTGCAACCTCGTGTATTACTTTGATGAAGAACATAAAAAATATTTCATATCACACGTTGTAAACTGGATAGAAATAAAACTAGCACTTTATTAGATATACGTGGTGTTGTATTGCTTATAATGGTTTGGGGCTTTCATTTTATAACACTTGTGAAGCGAATGGGTCCATGGATAACTTCCCTACAGTGCACAGTATGTTACAACTATTGGAAACATTTTCCTAAAAGTAAAAATGCAACACAATCTGTGGCAGTAATTATTTTAAGATGATCCTTATTTAATTGATTGATTAGACCATATCCACTGTCCATACATGTGGTCCTGTGACTATGTATGTAACATCTGAAGACTCCAGATCTTGAGCACGCCTAACTGACCCTTGATTGCAATTGTTAACAATGACTCAAGTGCTTCATAACAATGAACTTAGTGTGGGATCAGTGAAGCCATGAGACATGCAGCATGTCAAATGACGCCATGAGACATGCTAGCCTGGGTCTGCGAGAGCAGGGATTGAGGGAGCAGTGATAAGAGAAATGCTAAACAAAGAAATGTAGCCAGTGTGTTGTTAGGTAACAAGTCATCGTGTTGATGGCTTTGTTTTAATTGAAGTGAATGTTAATGCAATAAAATAAAAAGTTTTTTACAGTCATCCTCATAAAAAAATATTTGATCAATTTGCATTGCATATTCACTTGTTGCTGAGATATATAAATTACATTAATTAATAATGTTTAGTTTAAAATACGTTATTATTTAATATATTTATAAAATATGTACTCGTGTTCGTACTCGTGAGAATGTACTCGTACTCGTACTCGGCTTTTGGCAATGTACTCATACTTGTACTCATCCATCATCAATGTACTCGTCCTCGTACTCGCCCTCGTATTCGTCCTCGTACTCGTACTCGTACTCATGCATCATCAATGTACTCGTACTCGCCCTCGTACTCGTACTCGTACTCGTACTCGCCCTCGTACTCGTACTCGTACTCGTACTCGTACTCGTACTCATGCATCATCAATGTACTCGTACTCGTACTCATGAAAATGTACTCTGCCCCAGGTCCAACAAATCTTCTCCAGTCACGCGGTCTTGTGGAAGGCAGATGAGTTCATTCCACGTCTTCCCAGCCAGCTTCCTTTCTTATTCCACAGTTCTTCATCTGGTGCACAGTGGTCTTCCCTTCTCCTTTTTCCCAGGTAGTGCCCATTTCAAAGCGGCATTTGGAAGACTACTTATGTTCATGGCCAAACAATATCCACATTGTAATACTGCACCAATACAATGATCTGTCGAAACTTCTGTCTGAACTGTTGCTATATAAGTCTGTGTTATCAAGTGTCTTAATACAAGTATATTGCCGACTATTTCTTGACATATATGTTTAGTGAACATAGGACATTAATTGAATAGTTCCAGGTTATTCCCATGCGCTGGTCTGGCCTACCAGAGAACGGTGTTTTTTTATATAATTAATATTATTAATATTATACGCTTAACACAGAATGTGACGTGACGATACATCATATAAAACGCTGTTGTTGAAAGACGAGAGTCTGTAGTCAGTTTCCTTTCCTCGCAGCACGTACTTGAACCATACGAACGTCCCAGTGTTGAAAGCAACATGTTTATAATATTATTAACGCTACCACATAAAACATTAATCCAACCGCAAATAATTATTTCTGCCTTTGTATTACTGCCATATTACTAGTGACTCCAACGAGAGTGACCAAATGTTATCTTAGTAGGAATCTCCCGTCCCATACACATTCTTGACATTGAATTTTAATTTTCTGCTGTTCAATGTATAGTTTGAAGTTATGCTTAGTGATTGCTTTCGTTTTACTGTAGTAAATATCTTGTTTGCATGCGATTATAATATTTAGCTGTTCTCCGCATAAACAATAACATTTTTAGTTTTGAAAACTGCTCGGGTTTAATTAAATACGCATTGTTGTTGAGATTGTGTATCTGACATGGCCAGCACCCATTTGAATGGTTGTTTTTTGCAAAGTCATGACCTTTTCTATTTTCTATTTACAGAGGTATTTCGTGCCAACCTGTGTCTCATGCGTACTACTTTTACGACGCTTTACAAAAGCCGGCCGGTAACGGAATTATAAGATCATTATACATTAGCAACTGACGTCCTGGTGAACTATCCACAACACATCTCTGCTGCAACGTTCCAGTGACATTAAACTAGTTTAGTGGTAACGATGGTTTTGCTTGGAAATGATAGTGTCTTGGAGATGAACAATGGAATTAGCGACGAATCAGAAATCATTGGCATACCGAGAGAACACAAACAACTGGCGTTTGCATTAATCGCTTCAATCGGCATCGTTGGAAACGCCGTGACCATTTTCGTCATCGCACAGTCCTCAAAGATGCGCAGCAAGTTTACGAACATTTTTATCTTAAACCAGAGCAGCATTAATATGGCGACATCGGGATGCATCTTGGTAATTAAAACGATAACTTTTCCGAATGAAAACTTGTCCGGACTGGGCGGTGAATTGTATTGTAGACTCTTGGTGGAATGAATTTCTTCTATGGGGTTTAATGATATCGTCGTCTTACAACTTGATGGTGTTGACACTTGAACGGTACTTGAGGGTTGTACACCCATTCTTTCATCACAAATTTGTTTCTAAGAAAAAGATTCTGGCACTCGCTGGCGCCGCTTGGTGGCCGGGTCCGATACTAATGCTTTGTTTCGTCGTACCTACTTCCGGTGTCATTGATGGCCATTGTGTTTACAATGCTAAGTTAGACAATGAAACATAGAAGAAGGCACGCGGAGCGGTGTTGATTATAATTCAATATCTGCTCTCGATCACCGTGTTTATCACGTGCTACATCAGGATGTTTATGCGGCTACGAACCCTGGTTCTCCCGCTGGCTCCATCTATCGGCAACGAGGCAGCGTGTCAAAAGGCGAGCGCCAGACGCAACCTGTTGACGACTCTGTTCGCCGTCATCGTTGGATACCTGCTGTGCAATTCCTTCAATCAGTTGACGTATTTCGCGTACGCCTTCGGCGCCCATGTTTTCCAACTGCTGCGTTAATCCGTTCGTGTACGCGTTGAGGTACGAAGTCTACCAGAAGGAACTGCGGAAGTTGTTTTGCAAACGCCCTGCGCGTGAGTCGACTAGTGCATCGCTGAACACCGCAGTCGAAATGACATGATGATGTTATATTTACCTTCAGCAATTGAAGATGTGCATTTTCAATAAACTAAAATATATTAAAATTATAATGATGGCAACCAAATATATTTTGTACAATATTCCAACCAGTTCTACAGCGTTAAACTTTTGAGTCTAATGGGTGAAAAGATTTAATTTTTTACATAAAAAATGTGCACATCGCGTTTTCCCTTGGGACCACCTCAAACCATCCCGCGGACCACCTGAGGGCCGCGGACCACAGTTTGAGGACCCCTGAGCTAGAATGTAGTAGAGGATGTCGAGTGTCGAATTGGGGAAAGAGCTTTAACAAGTGAGTAGAACCCGAGGGATGATGTATGAAGTAAGGTTGGTACAAACCGGGAAGCGAGATTGTGGGGGGAAGTTTGAGGAAAGGATTATATAATGTTTAATAAAAATACACATTGCAGGAAAATACTAGTAATGGATTCTTTTTTTTTTGTCTAACGAAATAGCTAGTAAGAAATAGCTGGTAAGAAATAGCTGGTAAGAAATAGCTGGTAAGAAATAGCTAGTAAGAAATAGCTAGTAAGAAATAGCTAGTAGGCTACACATCGATGTAATGAAATAGCTAGCAGGCTACATATCTATGCAATGAAATCGAAACATTGAAGGGATCTGGTTTCTAATAGAACATGATCTCACCGAAACCAAGACCATCCTCTAAATGACGACCACTTTCCGAAAGAACGCTCATGATAGGTGTCAACATTTGGTCATGAAAAGCGGGAAACGGTCTCCTCCACTCAACTTTCGTTGTTAACGTTTTGTTTTTACGTGTTGCCATGTTGTTGTGACGTCCTCATTCGAGGCGCACATACGCGCTAGAAAATGTGAAATCACTTCAGAGTGAAAAGTAATGTGCGTATTAAAAGGTATTGTGTGCAACAAATAGGTAGGTTTTAACGTGTTTTTATTCCGAAAAGAGGGAAAGCAGTACCAGGAGAGAAAGAGACACACACGCACGCGCACGCGCACGCGCACGCGCACGCACACGCACACACATATGAGTGGTTATGATCGAAAGGTAGCGCCACTTCGCTCATGAATGCTGGACGCTGACTCGTTCAACCAGTTATTATCTCTGTGTGACTGAGACTATGATGGCATCAACTGACGGCTATTCGTCGGTGCACAATGGAATTCGCATTACCCTGTGAATATGTTGATTATTGTGTGACGGGTAGTGAGACATAACTCGTCAACTGACCGCTAATTATCCGCGAACATTTGGAGCCTGATTATCGTTCATCGGACAGTGTGCCGTAACTTGTCAACTGACCGCTATTTATCGGCGAACATTGGGCGCCTGATTACCGTTCATTGGACGGGGCGCCGTGACTCGTCAACTGACCGCTATTTAAAAGCGAACTTTTGAATAGGCCTTGCCATGCTAATTGGTGACTATCGCGACTGGCGGTGCGTCGTAACTATGCATGAAAGGTGTAATCAGCGGTCATCGCCGCATCCGCATCGGTGTTATACAGACGTTCATCATGTTACTATGTGTGTGATGCTGTGATAATAAGGTTCAATGGCTGTGGATTTGTTTTGTATTAAAATATATAATATGTTTATGTTGGTTTGATAGCGAGTCGTTGGTCCAGAAAACACAACACGCAACAGTCGAAGGTGCAGATCATTATCTGTCAACTCGACTTTCCAATAGACTTTGCATATAATATTTGCAAAATGTTGATGTCTTTAAAAAAATCACATCTCGAAAACTACTTTATCGATTTTGAAACTTCTTTCACATTTAAGTTTTTGTGGACACAAGCATCTCATTAAGCTATTTTAACAACCTGATCTACAATTTAATATTTTTATTGACATCCAAAGCAATGCCAAATACGCTAGGTTTACAGTCAGGTTCGGCTATACAATTTATTAAAAAGTTAACGTATTCCCAAAATCATATCTCGAAAAGTTCTTTATCGATTTTGAAAATGATTTCACATTTCAGTTTCTCGTGTCTTCTTCTTCCAGGTACGAGTTACCCCTCTCGTCAACGCTTATAGACTCGTTGCGTGTGCACGCGTGCTAAGGTTTTGCAAGATAAAGTAATAAAATATTTGGAAGAAAGAGAAAAGATGATAGTGTGCGTATAGAACTGCAATTTGAGAAGATGAAAAGTTGATAGCGTGAAAACTGCAATGTCAGTTAGTGTTGCAAGCTGGAGATCTTCTGTCTGAAATTCTATAAACTTGGTGCTGTAGCTGCTTTGGCTGGCAGGTTATTTCAATTAGCTATTGTACGGGGCAAAAAACTATACTGAGTGAATTGCTTTGTGATTAGGGAGAAAAGCTTCAGAATGCGGTGTCGAGAGGGCCTCACCAGGGATATAAGTTTCGGGAGGATGTCCAGGGCGACTATGCCATGCAATGTATTATAAAACATGACAAGGCGGATGTCGGTCCTCCTTTGTTGGACGCTACAGGTGTAAAGAAAATATGTCTCTAAGTTGAGGTATACAATGTACCCCCATGTTTAGCATGTTGAACAGTGTTATACTCACCAGATCAGTTGTGTCGTCAGTAGATTGTATAAGACTTCTTATGATGAATGTTGACTAAATCGGAATAGCTGTTCTGCAAAGGCAACATTAAAACATAACTGAAACCGCAAATAGTTATTACTTATTACTTATTAAACAATTGCAATATGTGTAAAGATTCTTCTAGAATTTTATGTTCACTTTTCAAATTATCAAACTATTACGACTGTCCTTCGGTCGTTGTTTCAAATGTATATATTATCTAAAGAAGAATCTTAATTCGGGTTAAATGTAATACAATATTACTGTATTACATTTTCAAATGTTACAGTAGTTTCTACATCTCCTTATATATATATATATATATATATATATATATATATATATATATATATATATATATATATATATATATATATATATACATATATATATACATATATATATATATATATATATATATATATATATATATATATATATATATATATATATATATATATATATATATGTATATATATATATATATATATATATATATATATATATATATATATATATATATATATATATATATGTATATATATTTATATATATATATGTATATATATATATATATGTATATACATATATATATGTATATATATATATATATATATATATATATATATATATATATATATATATATATATATATATATATATATATATATATATATATATATATATATATATATATATATATATATATATATATATATATATATATATATATATATATATATATATATATATATATTTAGACAACGTTTAAAGAAAATTATTTCCACTATATATTTTTTTACTGTCAGTCACTGCATCTATGCAAACGTTTTATGGCCTTCATGAGGCTTGTGATTTTCCGGCTAGGACACAGTTGAATTGTTCATACATTCAACTGTTGAAAATGACAATATTAACTGTGTCGGATCGCGGAAGCTTCTGGTGAGACTCGTGTGTTCAACTGCAGACTTTTACTCATACAGAGAGAGGACCATTAGAAACGTTTCACCTGCCAATCTCGTCAGATTACACAATGGTTTAAAAAATGTTGAAAGTATTTGATGGAAGTCGACAATTGTTAAAGATGATACCGAGACAGAAGACGTTTTTTCGCGAGGGAGACATTAATGACGAATTATACGCTAGGAACTGCGACCGAATTTTTCTCTCACATCACTCTCTCATTTGCCGTCATCACGAAGTCCTCAATTTGCTTGTGTTAGGTAGGCAAGGATAACATTGGTAAATATGTCTTTGAAGACGTGTGGTATATTATTATTATTTCAATATTGTCACAAATTAATCTCATTTCAGCTGCATTTCAATTTTATTTATTATTATTTAATATATGATTTATTTTAATAACAGAGCCTGATTGATCCGAAAATGCGTTCGAGAGGTTTACTTCGGATCCCGGGTCTGAAGTTGTAGGTGTCTGTGTCTCGAGGTCACATTGTGGTAAGTCGTTTCTATTCATTCTAAGAGCAGCCATTCAAAATAGCCATCCCTCGACTTGATAATGTGGCGAATTTTAGAGGTAAGGATATAATGAAAGACCGTATTTGTTGGAATGGTCAAAGATGATACAGCTACTAATATATCTCGTTGAGGAGAAACGTACGAACTAGGTGCGCAAGTATATTTAATTCTTTTGAAAATTGAAGCTGTTTTTCTCAAAATGCCGAAAAACAAGGGTGATGGTGAAGAGGTAAAAACTATTGAAAAGTGTGGAAAAGAAACAATAGAACAGTTACGTCATTGCTATGTTACGCTGTAGTATATACACCACCATTAATGGTGTAATTTGACCGATAATTAATCATCCCGGGAAAACATATAACACTGTAATCTTCAAATGTGAATTGTCGTTAATTGTACTACAACTTTCTCTAGATGTGTCGTAAAACTACCAAGTTTATCAATTAAAATCGTTGTGGACGTCAATTGCATCAAAGGAAGAGTTGAATCAGAGCACTTATGTCAAAGGCTATATACAACAAGTATCTAAATAATAATGTTGTTTTTGCTATAGCTTTAAAAAATAGTAAAAAAATCCGCCAAAACTTCTAAACGAAACATCGCCAGAAATGGCCTTATAATTAAATTGAATTAACTACTTGTTACTTCAGTTAGTGTGTAGGCACAACCCACGTATGTATCTCTAGTCCTAAATTTGTATGATTATATACAGGAGAAAATTAAGAACCCGCCGTCGTCTCGAATGAGGCCAGTGATTATATGCAGGTGTTTCTAAAATGTAAATATTCATAAGATAATATACGAAGTCTTCACATTACATGTGTAGCGTAAATACAAATGTGCAATATCTTGTGCAACACATTGTCTGCCAGATATTATCAGTGGCACTTTAGATATGGCAACAATAAACATGTCATGGATTAGCTAATTATATTTCAAAAACAGCATACACGTATATGTCGATTAAGATAATCCACATAATAATGAATGAAATTGTAATACAAAAGAGCCTAATATTGGGTATGGACAAAGAAGTATATAAAAGGGAATACATATGTTTAAAACTTAAAAAAATACGTTATCATTCTGACACCGATTATTAATTTGAACTATGGCATACCGGTCCATTTACCGACCATTCGTCTATATTGGACCACCCTTTACGTTATATTGGACTGGTTCAGTTCAATGGATTTCTTCGTTTTGTTATATTGTTTTCTTTGCCAGTTGGTTTAGGAAATGGAGACGTGGGAATAACGATCAAAATGTCATGAGTCTCTGTGCCTGCAAGCGTTTATACATTGTATGCTGATCTGAAATTCCCACAAATGCATCATCAATGGATTTATTAATATAATTACTAATAAAAAAACAAGTTTTCGTTACAAACAGTGTAAAGAATATTAATCAACGAAGGTATCAGTATTAGCCGTCAATTATCTTCTTGTCATCCTCCATCGTTTGCCCACATATGGGGTGTCACAGCTCGCAATATCAGTGGTCCAATATAGCGGATCACATAGTGATGGACCTGTAGGTAGATATCTACAAAGCTAGTGAAACGTTGCTCTTCAAACCTTCTTCATTTATTGTTTAAATACTTATTTCACAGCCCATGTGCCTCGGTTAACTGAAGCGTTACAAACTACTTTCCCACATCGCTTTATTTATACAAAAACTAATATATCCTAACATGTTCGAAGTTTTGTGGAGCCATTGTTTACTCTCGATGCACATTTAATTTCAAAGTCAGTCGGCAGATGGAGCCACGTTAACTTCGGTACCGTAGTTAGAGATATATGGCCATTATCAATACAGCGGATTTTCCAATAATTTTACCCGACCTTCCCCTACTGTAAACGGGCCGATATATATGCTTTTAATGAACAACATTTGTGTGCGTGCGTGTAGTTTTATTTTATGTATATATTATATATATACTTCCTAACTAACAAACAAACAACGGTAAATCACATTTGCCACATTTATTGAAGAAACTACTGTCAAACGACCTAACCAACTTAACTAATGATAGACTTGCATGTTGTGCAGGTGGAAATCCACTAGGACTATGTCAACAATCCCGGCCATTTTTGCCATTGTCATTGAACAAAGACAGTTGAGACAATAAACAACGAAAGTGTCAGATATTTCGATGTCAGGAACGTCAATCTCATCTTCACTTTCATCGCACAGTAACTGGCAAGCTTGCGATACAGTAAACGTACTCTGATTTGCAGACGCCATTTTTAATATCATATAAACAAAGATTTATGACAAAACAAACACGATGAAATACTCGGAAACTTTTTATTGCAGCCTGTTTCAAAATACCCACACTGCGTTGGACAACTATTTAGGTGTCGTGTGCACATTTTTTCGAAAACAATCCAGCAGAGTGCGCCACCAAAAAATAGCAACTACTGGAAGGCAAAATATATGGCCGGCATCGAGAATAACGGCGCCGCCCGGCTTAGGCCGGGTTCAGGACTGAAGGGCTATAAACCGTTTAATGAAACATACAACGTCAACATGGCTATTACTTTCTAAAGGTGTCATCATGAAACAGTGTTCCTGCGTAGTGTTTGTGTTGACCGGTTACTGCTAATCTGTTAGAACACTACAGAGTTGGGGTTGTAGTTTTACCAAAAAGACAGCGACGGTGGTCTAAATGGTTGCTTCAGATGTTAAGCATGACTTCACGTCTCGACATGAGCCTCGTTCAAGAATAGCTCAATCAACCCACAAAACAGAAACTCTGGTAAGAGCAATTTGTCCATAAGCAGAACTCACCCCATTAATATGTCCGACTAAGTAACGTGTGTGTTTAACATTATATATATATATGTGTGTATATATGTGTGTATATATGTGTGTGTATATATATATATATATATATATATATATATATATATATATATATATATATATATATATATATATATATATATATATATATATATATATATATATATTGTGTATATTATATATATATATATATATATATATATATATATATATATATATATATATATATATATATATATATATATATATGTGTGTTATATATATATATATATATATATATATATATATATATATATATATATATATATATATATATGAATTAAATGTTTTACAATGTGACATCACTTATCACCATCTCCTTATTCTGTTGATTACTGACCTAATCGTGGAAACAACGATTTGAACGATCGCACCCCAACACTTTATTGACGTGGCCATTCCGAAGTCGCCTGACATAATGTGTCAATTAGACGGGTGTGGGCCATGTTGCGCAGTCATCTGTCTTTGTAACGGGCTTCACGACACTGCCTGTATGTCATATCCGCAGCGACACAGACAACAGAATATAGTGTTTTGCATTGGTGATTAAGCTTGTATTGGTGATTAAGTTTGTATTGGTGATTAAGCTATATCTCATCGAATTTTTCTCGATGAACATGTTTGTACCAGCTATTTCTCATCGATACATGTATTCTATTATCACAATGCATTTATTAAATTACCTTTAACAACAGTTACTCTTTGTATATTCCTGTAGCAAACAAGCTCGGGTTTCTGCCATTACGCATCAGCAAGGTATCAACATTAAGCATCAGCAGGGTATAAATGCATTTTTATAGTGTTCAGCAATTCCGTTTTCACTTAATTTTTGACCAAACATTAAGTCATGTAATAGTTCGTCTGGTGATTTCACATACATAAACTACATAAAAAATGTGCGCAGACGAGTTAGCGTGCAGCAGTGGACACTAGGTAGGTTTGACATTTCGCCAAAATTAGACTAGCAAAAAATCAAATTGACGAGGGACCTTTAAATAAGATTCAAGATTGATGACCGCGTGACAATATAGGCTCGTTCTCAACCGCCCCATTTTACTGTCTGATGATTTCACACAAAAGAAAACGAGCTGCTATTGTGCAGCAGTGGGCACTAGGTACGTTTGACATTTCGCAAAATGTAATTTGAAATTACACTAACAAAAAAGTCTAACTGAGGAGGGATTTTTAAATAAGATTCAAGATTGACGACCGTGTGACATCATAGGCTCGCTTCTCGACCGCCCCATTCTATTGGTGCATAAATAGCACAATCTTCCACAAAAGTGCTGCAAATGATTTATGCTACACCAATGTTGGTGCAGAAAAGACATAATCTTCCACAGCAAGGCTGCAAATGTTTCATCACACACTTATCCTAAACAAATATATATGTATATGCGCGATATTTACATATACGTAAGCGCGAGATGGAAGCCAAATGGATCAGTCTAACGCCTAATGCGTGAGACTTGTCAGCTCTGTTACATGTAGAGTAAATTAAAGGCAAAAGCTCTGTGACTTGTAGAGTAAATTAAAGGCAAAAGTGTCATTACACACAATACAAATATGTTAACAGATAATAGTAGTACTTAAATGTGGCCGCATAAGTTGACGACAATATTTTACTCCCAGTAGTTATTTATTCCAAGTAGTTACCAACTATCAGTAGATTCTTATTCCAAGCAGTATAAATTACATATATACATTGACTAATACGTTGTGACACGCACACACACTCACGCGCGCATGAAGACACAAATCAAATCATCGAAATAATTTACTTTAGTCGTTAGATCTGGTAGGGCTCAAAATACTGGATATCCAAAATGTTAAACACTTTGTAGGTCAATGTCAATGATGGACGTGACTTCCAAACACAAAGTTCTAAAATTTCAGCAAGGATAAAATTAGTGAGCTCTCAATGTTTCTATCTTCACTTAACTTAATGGGTGACCAACATAGTTGTTAATGTATTAGTTTGAAAAAAAATACATAAAAATGCACAAACCAGCTTACACGTTGCAGTGGATATTAGATAGATGCCACATTTCACAAAATTAATCTGAAATGAGAAGCAAACATCGAATTGAGTACGAACTTTTAAATAAAATATGCTACTCACGCCACTGTCGACGTTTCTTAAGAGCTACTCTACAAAAACTGCAGCGCCTTTTTCGCTTAGATGATAACCGCCTCTCATAAGCATGTCTGTTCTCCCCAAAAAAATGTTGTGCATTCCATAAAATTCAAAGTTAAAGGCTCGCTTCTCGACCGCCCCATTTTATTGCTGCGTAAATAGCACAGTCTTCCACAAAGGCGCTGCAAATGATTTATGCTACACCAATGTTGGTGCAGAAAAGACATAATCTTCCACAGCAAGGCTGCAAATGTTTCATCACACACTTATCCTAAACAAATATATATGTATATGCGCGATATTTACATATACGTAAGCGCGAAATGGAAGCCAAATGGATCAGTCTAACGCCTAATGCGTGAGACATGTCAGCTCTGTTACTTGTAGAGTAAATTAAAGGCAAAAGCTCTGTTACTTGTAGAGTAAATTAAAGGCAAAAGTGTCATTACCCACAATACAATATGTTAATAGATAATAGTAGTACTTAAATATGGTCGCATAAATTGACAATATTTTACTCCCAGTAGTTATTTATTCCAAGTAGTTACCTACTATCAGTAGATTCTTATTCCTATTCCAAGCAGTATAAATTACGTATATACATTGTGACACGCACACACACTCACGCGCGCATGAAGACACAAATCAAATCATCGAAATAATTTACTTTAGTCGTTAGATCTGGTAGAGCTCAAAATACTGGATATCCAAAATGTTAAACACTTTGTAGGTCAATGTCAATGATGGACGTGACTTCCAAACACAAAGTTCTAAAATTTCAGCAAGGGTAAAATTAGTGAGCTCTCAATATTTCTATTTTCAATTAACTTAATGGGTGACCAACATAGTTGTTAATGTACTAGTTTGAAAAAAATACCAAAAATGCACAAACCAGTTTACACGTTTCAGTGGATATTAGATAGATGTCACATTTCACAAAATTAATCTGAAATGAGAAGCACAATATGCTACCCACGCCACTTTCGACGTTTCTTACGAGCTGCTCTACAAAAACTGCAGCGCCTTTTCCGCTTAGATGATAACCGCCTCTCATAAGCATGTCTGTTCTCCCCCAAAAAAATGTTGTGCGTTCCATAAAATTCAAAGTTAAAGGCTCGCTTCTCGACCGCCCCATTTCATTGCTGCGTAAATAGCACAGTCTTCCACAAAGGCGCTGCAAATGATTTATGCGACCCCTATGTTGGTGCACAAAGAGTGCAGTCTTCCACAAGAGTGTTGCAAATGTTTCATCATACACCTAACCTAAAATAAATGCTACATCAACAACGTCAGCACTTAACCTACGAGTCTACGAAGGTGGAAATATTTGAATCATGCCGCCAACAAGAACAGTACAACAGGAAACCATCTGAAAAAGGAATATGGGACGACACGCGGGTTGGGAGTTGTGCCTTATGTTGTAGTGTAGCGTAGTGGCTAGTTACTTGCTTCTCACCTCTCGCTTTCAGCTTCAGCCGCCAGAAAGCCTTCATGCAAATGAAAAAAAAGCCCAGTGCGTATGCCTTTCTTCCTAAAGCAAAGCCTCTCCTGAATGAAGGCTCGTGCATTGCGTCCGAGTTAAACTATATGGTTGCTGGATAACTTGCGGCTCCAGGCCAAATCTGCATGTGACCTAACGGTCCAGCCACGAAACAAACTTGACTGAACGGCATGAGTCCGATATAGTCCGTGGATACCTTGCGACTCCAGGCCACATCATTTGTGTCTTGGTTTTAGTCATTGAATGTATGGTTACGTTAAACTCTCTGTGTATCACACCATGACCCACAATTCTTTCATAGTTCGACGTAAGCTAAGCAAAAAGAAAATAATCAGTTCTTAAATGTCGCCATAGTAGCAATTCAAATTACCGTTTCGTTTTAAAGCAGCCGTGTGTGTGCCGCAGTAGCTCGGTGGTTAGAACGCCAGATTTTCAATGACGAGGACATTTCTTAGACAATCTCGTTCGCTACATGTTGCCAGTATTGTTTTCGGAATAGACACTAAAGCATTTAGTCCCGTGCGCCAACACAGGAGCACATGTGTAACCAACTGTGCATTCCCATCTCTCAACCACAAGCGTATCGGCAGAAGCGTCTTTCGCGCTTTTCGGTTAATGTTGCCAACGACCTCGCACGAAGATATAGTTGACTTGTTCATACATTCAACAGTGTCCTCGTGCGAGGTAGTTGGCAACATTAACTGTATCGATTCGTGAATGCTTCTGGCGAAACTCGTCTGGTTGAGATATGGAAGTTAAACTGCAGACTTTTATTCATTCAGATGACCCAATATAATAAATTTTCGCTAGATAGTATCTAGAACCTAAAATAGCAACATTTCGCCTAACACACTCTCCAGGCTAAACACTGGTTTAAAAACTTAAATCAAAATGCTGAAAAAAGGCTGGTCGTCAGTTGATGGAAAGTCGACAATTGTTGAAGATGGCACCGATACAGAAGATGTCTACAAAAACGCCCCGCGTGGGAGCCATTAGTGTCGATTTATATGTTAGGACGGCGACAGAATCATGTATATAACACCACTGTATTCTTCCTCGCATCACAATCTCACTTGCCGTCATCACGAAGTCTTCAGTGTTCTTGTGTCAGGTAAGCAAGCACAACTTTGGTAAATATTTCGTTTAAGATGTGTGGTATATTACTATTATTATTATTTCAATAACGTCTCAAATTGTTCTCATTCCAGCTCTTGATAACTGCATTGACGTAGATACCAGGCGACGAAAATCAGTGGTATTTATTATTATTTAATATATGATTTATTTTTCTTTTAGAGCCTGACTGATCCGAAAATGCGTTCGAGCGTCTTTCTTCTGATCCTGGGTTTGATGCTGCTGGTGTCCGTCTCTCGAGGATACATTGTGGTAAGTCGTTTCTATTCTTTCTATGAGCAGTCAATCTCCGTCCCCGTGATTTCACAATGTGGCGATATTTTGGACGTAATTATATATTGCAAGAAAATATTGTTGGAATGGTCAAAGGTGGCGAAGTTTCTAAAATGTGTCGATCTGAAAATAAAACATATAAATTAAAAATATCATTCTTTACGTTTTAATCTCTATTGCTGTAGTACAAACATAACCAGTAATGGTGTAAATTGACCGACAAATAATAATCCCGGAAAACGATATAAAATATGTAATCTTCAAATGTGAATGTCGGTAATTGTAAAAAAACAGTTTTGTAGATATCTCGTAATGTAAATATGCTTTATATGATCGACTGGTCGTGTGGCTTCGAAAATATTAAGAGATGAGAGTGTAAGTTGCTTTGTACGTTTTTACGCCAAAACGTCAAAGTTTTCCTATAGTTCAATTGAATTAACTACTCGTTTCTTCAGTTCATTAGTAGGCACAACCCACGTATGTTTCTCTAGTTCTAAATGTGTGTGATTATATACAGAACACAAAGGAAGAACCCGCCGTCGTCTCGGATGAGGCCAGTGATGATGAACTAGGTAGGTGTTTCTAAAATGTAAATATTTATAAGAGAATATACGAATATTTCATATAACATGTGTAGCGTAACCACGAATGTGAAAAGTGTTGTATAACGCATTATCTGCAATACATTATCAGTAGCACATTAGAAATGGGAAATGGCAAAGGTAAATATGTTAAGGATTACCTAATTATATTTGAAAAAACAGTATCTATTGATTAATACATAAAACACATTGCAATATAAAGGATCCTAGTGTTGGGAATAGGCAAATTGGTATATGAAAAGGGAATATTTATACATATGTGTGTGTGTGTGTGTGTGTGTGTGTGTGTGTGTGTGTGTGTGTGTGTGTGTGTGCGTGTGTGTGTCTGTGTGTGTGTGCGTGCGTGTGTGCGTGCGTGCGCGTGTGTGTGCGTGGGTGCGTGTGTGCGTATATGTGTGTGTGTGTGTGTGTTTGATGCCTCTAAAAAACACAATCGTTCTATATTATAATTATAATTTTAAAATAAGTCAAGCATATATGCTTCCAAATTAAATAAAATGTCCATGCTCTAAGACTTACGTAGATATATCCTGGCATTCTGACATTTATATATATCATATGCAATGTGAAGTGTTAAATATCCCGAAAGGCAAAATATCCAATTAAATTATTATTAACTTTTAGTTTGGTGCAGGGGTCAGATATTGTATCGAAAGTTATTGCTATAAACATGTGTGTGCGTGCATGTTTTAAAATGCACGATGATGTTCCTATCTTTACAATCACTCGTGCATATTTAATGTTATGCAGGAGACCTCGCACGTGAGAAGAGATCCGGCGGCAACATGTTCGATAAAGCGAAACACAAGAAATGGTGGTGGTGTGATTAAATCGTAAGTATTACGTTATTTGGTACATTCCAATACAGCTATTGTCACTTTATTAGCCATATATAAAATGTGACAAAAATATTGTCTTGCTGTAGTTTAATCGAGCGTGGAAGTGGGTGTTGTAGCGTTGGGTCGGTTTATGAGTCCCACTTGTGTAGTTTAACAGGTTTATATGCATTTGTGCAGCTATGAGTACGTGAGCTGGTCTACGTTAGCAGGGAGAGAAGGAACTTTCAAAATGTTTCCACTGATTGTTATTTGGTGGCGCGGACAAACTACGCGATCAACTAAAAAACTCAATGTTTCAATTATACAAATGTATGGTTATATTGTTAAGGTGGTTTCACATAAATGCGCTTTACTGGTTGATGCACATTTTTATACGATACGTGGATTATACAAATACATATATTATGTACGATGACACTACCTATGGGAGAAAGCAAACGCGCACGTTCAAACTTGTTTTGCATTCGTTCCAGCCACGTTGACGAACATTCGCCGCGCTCCTTCTATGGCAACTGCTTCTTTTATAACCACGTGACACGATTCGCTGGAACCATCGTGCGGCAGGAAGAAACATGCAGCGTCCCTCTGGCAGAAAACAATTACTTACCGATATTTTCCAAAACTTTAACATTAAATGTTAACTAACTGCGCAAATACTAATATTAAAGAATGGTGTTTTAGATTGCTATTGTTGTGTACTAACTTTAACTACATTTCACGGATTCGTTTCAATGTCATGGACATATGCTTTGTAAAGCATACTGACAATAAATGCGGCTCTAACACGACACGTGTTTCATGGTTGTTTATTTGAGTATGAATGCGGGCATGGACAAAATGGTGTTCTAAATAGTTCGCTTGTGGGTGCATGTGAATATTTCACGATTATACATTTCTGCAAGAGAACGACTAGAACTCACCATACTTCCGATCTGCTAGTACAATGTAAATCTGTGGGGTGGATTAGTACCAAAAAGACAGTGATATTGGCCTAAATGGTTGATGCAGATGTGTGGCGTAGACTGGGTTATTTCTTATTAAACGTCATAAGTCAAGCCATACGTCCCAATATATTCGAAATACTCTCAATCTCTCTCGCTCTCCCCCTCACTCTCAGATCGGTGCCACCTATTGAATCTACAGTAGGGACACACCAACGTGTTGCTGCAGCTACGCATACATATTGTAGTGAGCATCGTGCAGCATGAGCCTATTACTGAATCAAATCTCATGTTGGTCCCGTCATATTGTTGGCGAGCAGGTTTCGAAAATCTTGTGGATATTGACAAAATCCATATAGTGGAAAATATTGATGGTAATGTTTAGACCCTTCAGTTCTCCCTTAATGTAAAACAAAAACTGCCCTTTAATCTTGACAGTTACTAAATTGCTCTGACCTCGGAGGACAACGTAATTGGGAACTGAAAGAACCCTGGGAACCCAGGATTGGCACAGCTCAAAAGCTTATTTGGCAAACTGGCTAAGGATGCTGATGGGAGTCACTGCTCAGCGGTTGAGATGGTGGGTTTAACACGTTGACCAATGGTAGAGCATATTTTGGTATTTAAGCCTCTACTGACGTCGTCTGAATTTGGTAAGCTGAGAGTACAAATACTCCAACTGAGAGTATAAATACTCCAGAGGAGCGTTTTTAAAGGGCGGGCTATTTTAAATTCACACTGACGTGTGTAGTCATGCCGAATTTTAGACATCCAAATGTTCAGTAAGGGTGGCACTGGTGGCCATACCTGCTATAGCCACGATTTCAACATTTTTGCAGTTGCTGCACACAGTTGTATGCCAATGTACATATTTAATGTAAACTACTTATGTTTTGATCATGCGACTCGCTTTTGCCATCATCGGCAGTTTGTTTACAATCTCGTCTGATGAAGAGCGGACCGCCGTTCCTTTACAATAAAAGTAAGGGGCCATCCATAAAGTACGTCACACTCGGGGGTGGGGGTTGTCCTGGCACGCGTTACGGAGCTTTACGAGGGGTATATTTCAACTTAATTATAACGGAAAAGGAATGCGGGCTCTAACATGCATCAATAAAATATGCATAATGGCGTGCGAAAACTCTACAAAACTTGTGGTGAAAAATAGATCTATGCATAATAGGTGTGGGGTCTTTATCAAAACGACCGTAGTTTTAGGGGGTTGTACAGGCCAACGTTAGGAAGCGTAACAAGTGGTGCGGTGGGTCTCACAAATACCTAACCCATATACTACGCGGGTAAACAAAATAGAACGAGAACGTCATTGGCAGTGTGATAGCGAGGCTATGACAGCCTGCCTTCACACTGGTGAGACAAGGGGCAAGTAAACACAAGCAATGTCGGACAAGACAGGTGTAACGATTCCCGTTGTCGACCTGGACGAATTCAACATTACGAAGAACCCGGAAGACGTCAGCCAACAGGTTCAGCACCAACTGGCTGCTGACATATGCGACGCTTTTACTACTGTTGGGTTCGTGTGCCTACGAAACCACGGCATCCTGCCGGAGACGGTACGTAGACCCTTGACGGACTTTGAACAACGACTTGATGAAAAATGCAGCAAGCTCGGTCGAAATAAAAGTCGCCACGCTGGGCGAAGGACGATTCGTACAACTATAAGTTAGAAGCAGAGAACTCGCCCATTAAGCCCTAGTGTGTGTGTGTGTGTGTGTGTGTGTGTGTGTGTGTGTGTGTGTGTGTGCGTGCGTGCGTGCGTGCGTGCGTGCGTGCGTGCGTGCGTGCTTGCGTGCGTGCGTGCGTGCGTGCGTGCGTGCGTGCGTGTGACACCAACTCTACTTTCAACATTTGTGAGAGGTAGGAAGTTTGAAACCCCGTGGCCTTTGCTAGCAATGCAGGAGTAATTTTCCACCAGCGGGGGTGTCGATATATAGATATATATATATATATATATATATATATATATATATATATATATATATATATATATATAT
Organism: Lamellibrachia satsuma; assembly: GCA_033239005.1. Taxonomy (NCBI): domain Eukaryota; kingdom Metazoa; phylum Annelida; class Polychaeta; order Sabellida; family Siboglinidae; genus Lamellibrachia; species Lamellibrachia satsuma. The sequence goes on from BSQZ01000053.1 coordinate 4,488,045, forward strand.
ATATATATATAAGACAGCTATTATTATGTTTGTATCGTAATTGTGTGTTGGAATAAGGGATTGATTGATTGATTTATGACTGACATATTTAATATATATATTAATACGCTAACTTTGGGGGTTCCTCCAAGGCGCCGCACATTGGCGATGTATTTATGTGTGCCACACTCCATGTGAGGTCAGACCACAGATGAACTTCTTGTTTATTGTTTTACACAATTGTAGGCGTATTAACACGTAATATGCCAAATAAAGAAATTGATGACACGAGTGCAAATGAGTAGGCCTATTCACGTTTTTGCGTAGAGTGCACTGGCTTTGAAATGGTGTATTTTTAGAGTTTGACAGGCGGAGGGATTCATTGGGAATTATTGTGCTATGGGTCATGTGAGCACTTGGAAATCTAGACATTAATGTTATGTAAACATAGACTGGCACCGCACATAGGGGCATTTAAAAACAGCTGGAAATGCGTGTGATTTTACCTAAATTTAGTCAGCATATCAATGAGACGATGGCAGTTATTGTGAACAGTTTTAATTAATTGCAATGATTCGGTTTTCTTACGATCAGACAAAACGTTTGCATGACATGCAATATTGAACTGTGGTCTGATACGATCGCCTCTCTCTATATTCATTCCAATCGTTGGTCCAATCGCCTCTGATCTACCAAGTTGTGATGATCAATCGTCACTCATAGATTCACTCATACCTCGCAATGTTCGCTATCCTAAGATATCTCTCTATGAGTAATGGCGGGCGGATATTATATGTTGTCTTGGACCACAAAAAGCCACAGAGTGGTTCAACTCTTAGTTCGTTCACTGTGTCCGTCTTTGTCCGACAGGTAGAAGATAACTCTAAATAGCTACCTTTGTTGTAGTTGTAGTAGGGCGAATATTTGAAAATCAAATGTGGTTCACCCCTGGACGTGTATAAGCGAGTCCTTAATTTTACACATCGTTAAGACATATACGTATATATATATAGCTTGAGGTATAATTATATAAAGTGTTCCAGTTATTTAAAACTTGATTAATGAGTATGTTGTTGTTGCTGTCATTTTCTGATAAGTTGGCTCAGATTATTTGCAAAAACACTTCGCGTAGGCGGCTGGCGTAAAATGACTGCACGAACCGGCGTATACTGTAGGTCACTGTAAATTAATTACCCGCTTGGGTAGGGCCAGTGGGTGAGCATTTAAATGTCAGCGGTTCTTTGAAGGAAGACCGTGACGATATATTGTACAATCGTAGTTTCTTAGCGTCAGCCACGTGACATTATACACAATGAGGTGTCTGAGGTGTCAAGATTTAACAAGATTTAACAAGATTTACCATCAAGCCAAAGGCCCAGATGGCAAGTGGACAAGGAAGCCATTGGCTTATCGAGAGTCCAACAATGTTCATCTACTTATAACCCGCCCTCCTGAGATATGTGTCAACCTTGTTTTTAAACATATTCACGCTGCTAGCAGTTACACAATCTGTAGATAATTTGTTCCATTCATTTATTGTCCTCTGTGAGAATGAGTGCTTCCTGATGTCCAATCTACATTGATCCTTTACTAATTTTACCTCATGTCCTCTAGTTCTGCTATCCTTCTTGAGTGTGAAAAACATATTTCTATCAATATTTTCATACCCATTCAATATCTAAAAACTTCAATCTGATCTCCTCTTAACCTCCTTGTCTCTAGAGTTGTTAAACCACATTCTTTCAGGCGTTCTTCATAACTAAGGTCTCTAAGTTCTGGAATCATTTTAGTTGCTCTCCTTTGTATGCGTTCAAGCGTATCTATATCCTTCTTACGATATGGTCTCCATGCTTGTATACAGTATTCTAAATGAGGTCTAACTATTGCTTTATAAAGAGGTATAATTAACTTTTTCCCTTGTATGTTATGTTTCTTCTAATCAATCCAATAATTTGATTACCCTTTGAAGCTGCAATACCACACTGCTCTGAAACTTTCATATCAGCGCTTATTTAACTCCTAAGTCCTTTTCTTTTACAGTAGTACCCAGAACAGTATCTCCCATTTTATAGTTTACATTCAAGTTTCCATGTCCTGTATGTAGGCATTTACATTTCCAAAAATTGAACAGCATCTGCCATTTCTTAGACCATTTCACTAATCTGTCTAGATCGTTTTGTAAATGTTGTTTATCACCATCAGTATTAACCTTTCTAAACAGTTTTGTGTCATCCGCAAATTTCAGTACGTTACTTGTTATACTGTCGTCCAAGTCATTGATATATATTAAGAATAATATAGGTCCTAATACTGATCCTTGAGGTACCCCACTCAAAACCGATTTCCAATTTGAAACTTCTCCATCTACTGCAACTCGTTGTCTTCTGTCAGTCAGCCATTGTTCTATCCAGTCAGTTATGCTATCCCCGATACTATGGGCTTTTAATTTAAGTAGTAATCTTTGATGTGGCACTTTGTCAAAAGCTTTCTGAAAATCTAAGTAGATAATATCTACTGGCGATTCCACGTCTATCCACTTAGTGATTTCTTCCAAAAAACATAACTCGCTTTAAGGAATCCATGTTGAGATGAATTTAATAATTGATGCTTAACGAGGAAGTCCACCATATATTCTTTAATTAACCTTTCTAACAATTTACAACTCACTGACGTTAATCTCACTAGTCTGTAATTTTCTGACTTATTTCTCGAACCTATTTTAAATAATGGTATTTAAAAGGGTCGCTGCGGGTATGACATACAGGGAGTGTCGTGAAGGCCGTTACGTAGACAGATCACTGCGCAACATGGCCCGCACCCACCTAGTTGACATTAGAGCTTCCCAATATCAGGCGACTTCGAGATGACGTAGGGGACAAAGTGTTGGGATGCGCTCGGTCAAAGGCGTCGTAGAAATAGCTGTTTTCCACGATTAGGTCACTAATCAACAGTACAAGGAAACGGTGATAGATAATGTCATATTGAGACACATTTAATACGTATTAATACATACTGTTAAACGCGCACGTTACTTAGTTCGCCGTATTCATATGCATGAGTTGTGCTTGTGGATAAATTGCTCTTAGCCAGAGTCCCTGCGTTGTGGCTTGATTGAGCTATCCTTGAACGAGTCTAATGTCGATAAGTGACATCATGCTCTATATCTGCATCAATCATTTAGGCCACTCTCGCGGTCTTTTTGGTCTGGCATTCTAACCGCAAAGACACTGCGCCCCACACGGCAGCTTTTAAATTGTGGGTCATTGTGTGAGAAACGTATAAAAAGTCACTATGACATACTCCTGTGTGTTTTCACATTTTAAGAGGGGCTCGCACAGTGTGAAATATATTCAACATCTCGCTCTTGGGTAAATAAACGTCCAGCGTGGCTCATAACTTACCACAATCGACCCCTGCACGCAACATCAACCAACCAGGACTGTCCTCGATCACCCTCCACCGTTTCCGACATAGCACTATGGCTACACAGACATCAAATTCATCCTCAGTGTCAACGTTGTTAGTCCGTTGCAGCATGACTGCTATACTGCAATGTTTCTTGTGATATCTCATATTCAATGGTATCCACAATGTGTTGCTTCTAGAATGACTGGAGAGCTTCGTAGACTCCGAGATGGGTGGTAACTTTACCTCACAAGAAGAATATGCCGACTTGTCAGTGGCATAATCTTCTTCGTCATCGACGAACGTCTTTGCTGCTTTCTCATCCTCATTAAGTTTGCTGGCTCTGCAAAGGATGCCAGCTCCCACTGTAGCAGCCACACCCATTCCTAGCAAGGTGCCAATCCATGGACCATCATTCTTCCCTTTCTCCAGTCTCCCTCCACATACCATTGTGTGACATGTCAAACAGCAGACGTAATGTAAGTACTGACTAAAACAGCCTGAGTGTTCACATTCACCCAGTCATACTTGGATATGTCCATTACTATACTTACTTAGAGGATTCGAACCCCGGTCCTTTCGATTGAGTCCGATGTTCTAACCATTACGTCGTACAATATTACATATATTTCTCTGACGATAGAAATTCTCACTCTGTTTCTGAAGTGAATCTACTTAATCAACATTAATATCACCACCTACATTCTAACGATAATCGACCCCAATCTCATCAGATAATAAATAATTGAATCACAATTGGTACTGTCATTTAAATAATTGTACAACAATGAGTAACTGGGACAACTGGACAAAGTGACAAACATTTATGTGTTCACTCACGCCACGGACAGTCACAAACAGTTGTTGCTAAATATTGATTCCCGCTATCCACTGAACATTGTTGCCAAGTAAAACTAGCAGGATGCTAAACATATTGCCATGAAAGACACATTTTACCCATGCTCCCCCAGAAATGTGTGTTGTATACAAATTCAGTACACGTCACCTAAAGATTCTTCGATGAAATATCTACGCAGGCTTTCTGATCTACGAGGCTCAAGAGTTACAAAATGCTTTCGCACTCGGTGCGACCTTCACCCCAACACCAGAACGAAACTAGTGTTTCTCTTCTGTGAGAACGAGGTAAATTCCGTTCTCAGCTGGGAGATATTGTGTTCTTCTCTGCGACTCTGATATTTTTCCAACAAAAACATCTGGTCACACATTGAAAAGCCTCACAGGTGCCTTCCAAAATGGTGCGGCAAATGAGCACATCCAGAAACAGGGAAAAGCCATAAATAAATAAAATAAAGACAACTAGCTTATTTATACTTAGGTTTATTATAAAGAACAAAACTGTGCATTCTACAGCCGAGTGCCTGGAACGATGACTTGCGTAATTCCGAGACCAAATTAGCTATATGCCGGACCACGTGGAAACATCATACTTCGTCATTTGATAGGCCGAATAATGGAATCTCCTTTTCCTATATTTTACATTTCACGTTATAAGTGGCGTAATTCCCAAAACTAAAAGAAGACAGGTATCCCGAGTCTTAATAGTTGTTTTCAGTCCTATAACGTCTTTTTATGAAAAAAATGGCACGCTAAGTGGTGAATGGTATTAATTTGACCGTATCTCCAAAAGTTCTGAGTCTAGGAAATATCTTCGAAAACGAGGCGGAAGAATGGAATCTCCTTTTGCTATCAGCTACATTTCACGTCATAAGTAACGTAAATCCCAAAAGAAGAAGAAGAATTGTACATATATCCCGATGTCAGATGATAGGAGCGGCAACGCACAAAAATGGCGCTTATTTTTAGCGACAAAGAAGCGCGCGCCGATCGCTACGTTTGCCAAATGCCTAATGATAGCAATAGTCAACATAGTACAATTTGCTAGCTGCACAAAACTGGCATCACTTTACCGGAGGATTGGAAATTAAATATGACTGACACTCAGGCTTGGTACTACGGCTATGCTTTCTAAAATAAAATGCACTCAATCAAAGTATTAGTAGTGAATGTACATATTTCGCAACGTTGGCTATAGTCGATCCAATGTTCTTTTATTACGCTTCTCTTACTTGTTCTAAACTTGTTAAGGTGACACGACATTTCTGCTACATTTAGGACATAACTATTTAATCTCTATATTAATACGATAACTTTTGGGGCTCGGCTTCCTTGCACCAGTGGCGTCTTATCTATCAATTGGCGTTGTATTTAAAAAACGCAAGAGCAGTTATTTGGGCTTATGCATTGTTATGTTTTTCTTCCTGTCAGGCAAAGATGGAAACAGTAGCCGAAGTGAGTGTGTGCCACACTCCAGATGAGTTCAGACCACATATTAACGTCTTGTTTATTGTTTTAGCACGATTGTAGGCGTAGTAACACGTGATATGCAAAATAAAGAAATTGATGACACGAGTGCAACTGAGCAGGCCTATTCACAGGTTTGTGTGTAGAATGCATTGGCTTTGAAATATTTTTTTAGAGTTTGACAGGCGGAGGGATTCATGGGGAATTCTTGTGCTATGGGCCACGTGAGCACTTGAATACCTAGACATTAATTTTATGTAAACATTGATTGGCATCGCACGTGGGAGCATTTAAAAACAGCTGGATGTGTGATTTTGATTAGTTTGGTCAGCATGTCAATGATACGATGGCAGTTACTGTGATCAGTTTTCATAATTTGGGATGATTCGGTTTTCTTATGATCAGACAAAACGTTTGCATGACCACCCATGCAATATTGAACTGTGGTCTGATATGATCGCCTCTTTCTATATTCATTCCAGTTGTTGGTCCAATCGCCCCGGATCTACCCTGTTGCGATGATCAACCGCCACTCATAGATTCACTCATACCTCGCAATCTCTATGTGTAATGTCGGGCGGATCGTAAATGTTGCCTTTGACCATCAAAAGCCACACAGTGGTTCGCCCACTGTGTCCGTCTTTGTCCGACAGGTAGACAATAGCTCTAAATAACTTCCTTTGTTGTAGTTTAATAAGTGAATTTAATTTTTTTCCGTATAATTCATTCGCCGTGCTGGGCAGATATTGAATGATATGAGTGCGTCTTTCTGCACGTGTGCTAATAGAGGATAAATGTTATGTTAACTATTGAAAAAAATAAAATTTGAAGGAATTAAAATAATGTTATAATGGCAGAATATTTGAAAATCAAATGAGGTTCACCCCTTTTGTCACAAGGACGTGTGTCAGCTAGTACTTAAAATTACACATCGTTAAGGGATATGATATATATATATATATATAATATATATATATATATATATATATATATATATATATATATATATATATATATATATATATATATATATATATATATATATATATATATATATATATATATATATATATATATATATATATGCATATATATTAGTGCCCTGCGCGGGCCTAGAATTTGACCCCAAGCTCGGCCCGCAATTAGCAGTTAGAGCCCAGGCCCGGCCCAGGCCCGCAATAATTTTTCAAGCCCGGCCCGGCCAAGGCCCGCAAACTAGAATTTAGGCCCAGGCCCGGCCCAGGCCCGAAGGCACCGTGAATGTTTGGCCCAGGCCCGGCCCGGCCCGCAAGTTTCAGGCCCAGGCCCGGCCCATACCCGCGGGCCAAAGATGGGTAAGCCCGCGGCCCGCAAGCCCGCGGCCCGCTAAGTTTAGAGAAGATAAACCTATAATCTTATAACAAAGACGAAAAACAAATAAACTGTAAAACAGTTTATTTGTCCATAGTGTGCTGGATGAGTTCTAAAAATCCAGCACCACCAACTTCTTCAAACGGACGAATATCCTGAAGAAAAATAAAGAAAAACTTCTTAGTGTCATTACTATTAAATATGATAAGATTTGTTATAATTGACTTTAATGTATTGGCTTATGGTTAGGGTACAAGATTTGTTTATCTAACCCTGACTTAACCCTTATGCAAGCCATAACCCCAATTTATATTGTTAATTGAATTAGGTCAACTTAGTTCACATAATTTAATATGATATTTCAATTAAATGTCACCCACTGGCACTGACACCCAGTGGCATTTCCAGCAGGTCTGCAGTCACTAGCCTGAGACAGACAGATTCAGACATGTGTGAATTAGTACAAGTGTGAATGAATTAGGACTGGGGAGAAATACCAATTATCAACTGGGTTGGGTACTGGGTAGTAGGCTAGTGGCCTAGTGGGCACTTGGCAGTGGGCAGGTCATTCAGGTAGGCAATGTTTGGAGGGAAGACCTAGACAATAGAATGTACACTGGTAGGGTCAAATGGTGATAAGTTGATGGTTAATCATGGCTTGATTGCCTCTGCAAATATTTCTAAAGTAAACATTTGGGGCTGGCTACTTCCAGCCAAGTGAACTTATGGGGCCATTAGATTCCATGCTAGGTCTCAATTTGCAACTATATAATACTAAAGAAATAATGTTAAGCATTCATTAACCGGAATTACAATTTATAATCATGTTTTATTAAAAAATAAAGTAATAATCGGTGTTTTTTATGAATATTTTATTATGTCCAGGCCCAGCCCAGGCCCGGCCCGGCCCGTTCACACTAGGCCCAGGCCCGGCCCAAGCCCGATGTGTTTAAATTGTTTTCAGCCCAGGCCCGGCCCGGGCCCGCAGTATGTAGGCCCAGGCCCGGCCCGGCCCGCGGAATTATGTAGAGGCCCGGCCCGGCCCGGCCCGCGGGCTGCGGGCCGGGCCGGGCTTGGACCCAAAGCCCGGCCCGCGCAGGGCACTAATATATATATATGCATATATATATATATGCTATATATATATATATATATATATATATATATATATATATATATATATATATATATATATATATATATATGTATATATATATATATATATGTATATATATATATATATATATATATATATATATATATATATATATATATGTATATATATATATATATATATATATATATATATATATATATGTATATATATATATATATATATATATCTATATCTATATATATATATATATATATATATATATATATATATATATGTTATATATATATATATATATATATATATATATATATATATATATATATATATATATAACGTGATTGCATAGTTATATAAAGTGCTAAGTGTTCCAGTTATTAAAAACGTTATTATTCAGTATGTTATTGTTGCCGGTATTTTCTGCTAAGTTGGTTCAGATTATTTCATGTAGGCGGCTCCAGTAAAATGACTACACGAACCGGCGCACGCTGTAGCTCCCTGTAAATCAATTACCAGCCTGGGTAGGGCCAGTGGGTGCCCATTTAAATGTCAGCGGTTTTTTGAAGGAAGATCGTGACGATATGTTGTATAATCGTAGTTTATTAGCGTCAGCCACGTGACATTATGCACTATGAGATGTCTTCGGTGTCGCTGCGGGTATGACATACAGGGACTGTCGTGAAGGCCTTACGTAGACAGATCACTTCGCAATATGGCCCGCACCCACCTAGTTGACATTAGAGCTTCCCAACGTCAGACGACTTCGGAATGACGTAGGCGACGAAGTGTTGGGATGCGCTCAGGCAAAGGCGTAGCAGAAATAGCCGTTTTGCACGATCAGGTCAGTAATCAAAAGGATAAGGAAACGGTGATTAATAATGTTATATTGAAAAACATTTAATGCATATATACGGCTAAACACACACGTTACTTAGTACGCCGTATTTATATATTGATTGACCTATCTTTGAACGGGGCTAATGTCGATAAGTGACGTCACGCTCTACATCTGCAGCAATCATTTAGGCCACTCTCGCGGTCCTTTTGGTCTGGCGTTCTAACCGCCGAGCCACTTCGCCCTACGCACGGCAGCTTTTAACTTGTGGGTCATTGTGTGAGAAACAAATTATTTAACGCAACCATACCATATATTCAAACATTAAATACTAAAGACTAAATATATATATATATATATATATATATATATATATATATATATATATATATATATATATATATATATATATATATATATATATATATTTAGTCTTTGAATATATGGTATAGTTGTGTTAAATAATATATATATATATATATATATATATATATATATATATATATATATATATATATATATATATATATATATATTATACATAGACTCTTGAGAAAAGTTGACAGTGGATTGGGTAGCATACTGCATTTCAAAGTCCTTCCTCAATTAGATTATTTTGCTGGCCTCAATTCAGAAGAATCTTACGAAATGTCAAACCTAGGTAGATCTGACATTTCAGATGAATTTTACGAAATGCCAAACCCACGCCACTGTCAAACTTTCTCAAGAGTATGTCTCCCAAAACAGCAGCCCCTTTTCCTCGTAGATGGAGCCCTCGTTTCATCAAAATGTCTGCTCTCCCAAAACAATGGTTGTGCATTCCTTAACGTTCAAGATTGATGACCGTGTGACTTTAAAGGCTCGCTTCTCGACCGCCCCCTTTTATTGGTGCATAAGTAGGTTGGAACGCCTTTGTACCACAAAAAGCGCTGCAAACGATTGATGCTACACCTTTGTTGGTACAGAAACAGCAATATCTTCCACAAGCGCTGTAAATGTTTTATGATACACCTATCCTAAACAAACATGCTACACCAACAATCACAGCACGGAATCTACCAATCTGCGGAGGTGGAGATATAATATTCGAGCAATGTGTCAAATAGTCGGTGATTAGATTTGTCCCCGTAAGGCGGACGAAACCTGTTGTGGTTCAAAGGCCAACACATGCAGAATTTTCTCACTGTTAGGCGGAGGAGATGTGTACGATACAACGGCCAATCATCCCAAACCCAAAGGGAGACCATCCGGGAAGATAGGCGTGCACTCGGAAAAACACGTTTGTCTCAGCATGGTTGGATGTGATAAGCTTGTCTTTGGACATCGATGATATGTAGAAATAGCAAAAACAGCCTGCAATGATCTACATGAGCATGGTGAGACCCAATTTGGAATTTGTCTCATCTTTTTGGATTTTAACAAGATTTTAACAAGATTGCCATCCCAAACAACAAGTTCCAGATGGAAAATGGACAAGGAAGTCATTGGCTTATCGAGAGTCCAACAATTTTCTCATCTATGTTTAGTCCGCCCTTATCAAATATCTGTCAAATATATTTTTAAACATATTCACACTACTAGCATTAAAACAGTCACTTGGCAGTTTGTTCCATTCATTCATCACCCTCTGTGAGAAAGAGTACTTTCTCATGTCCAACCTACAATCTACGATACAACGGCCAATCATATCAAAACCAAAGGAGACCATTCGGGGAGATTGGCGTGCACTCGAAAAAACACGTTTGTCTTAGCACGGTTGGACTGTGATCTTAAGTTTCTTTTTGGGTTGTATGCAGTTCCCCGTGAGATAATGTTTCCTTTTTGGTGTGTACAAACTGACTTCAGTCCTGAAAGGGCCAGCGACCCGACCACATTTTGCTACGAAGAGACAAAGTTAAAAAAGCATGATTCAAACAAATATCGACAAGCAGTTCGGTTTCAAAGCTTATCACTCTACAGGCGATGCCTTACCACAAATTATACACCATTTATACAAACCAATTGACGAAACGCGATAGTCTAGACAAATATGCCTTGACAGCAGAGCATTCGATAGAATGTGGCACACAGGCTTGATATGGCCAAATTAAAGTGCAGAGGGATACGTGGAAAGCAACTATCCCGGCTAAATGACTACCTGAAGCACATAGTTCTGAGAGCTGCAAGGTTTCCAAAAAGATTCGTTCTAGGACCAATCCTATTCATTATGTTCATCGATGATATGTAGAAATACCAAAAACAGCGGGTAATGATCCACAAGAGCATGGTGAGATCCATGATGGAATTTGTCCCATCTGTTTGGATGGCAGCCTCTGAAACATCGCTACTCACCTATGACTTTGTTAAGTATAAATTAGCTCTCAAAACTATAAAACCAACGAAGTCGTATCTTATGGTTTGATTAGCAGGAACATAATATAGAATTTGCTGCCTTCTTCCGGTGTTCGTTTAAATCTTTGAATGTGTGGTATGGTTGAGTTAAATACTTTGTTTCTCATAGAATGACACACTGTTCGTGCATATTTAGACGTAAACTAAGACGCTTAAAAGCTGCCGTGAGTGGGGCGCAGTGACTCGGCGGTTAGAACGCCAGACTGCTGATCGAGAGAACATTTCTTTGACAATCTCGTTCAACCCAGGTTGCCAGTGTTGTTTTCGGAATAGACACTAAAACCATTTGGTCCCGTGCTCCAACATACGGAGTATATGTGTAAGCAACAGGCTTGTTAACAAATGCATGTCAACGCATTGGAATGCAAATGCAAATTTTTCACTTGATTCAACCGCAAATGCGAATGCAAATGCCAGTTTCCAGGAACGCATTCAAATTGAAATGCAACTTTTTGGGGTCGCATTCAAATGCCAATGCAAATGTTTGGGTTACATATTTGAAAAATGCATTTGAATTAATTTCAACTGTTTTGTCTTCTTCATATTAACAGTTTGTTTCATTTGGAGAAAAACAACGTAATGTATGCAAACACATTATATATGTATTTAATAAATACTGTAGTACATCATTGTAACCACTAAATACCACTACATACCAGTCCCACTTCATGAACATGTATGTAGAGTCATACACTGAGTCACACAGTTCCAGGCCTGCAGAGGTGGTGGAAATGGGAGTGAAGAATAGACAATTGACAGTTTACTGGGAACAATGGCAGGGAATGAAAGGCTAATCCTTCAGGCAGGCCATAATGGAAGGGTAACCCAAGACAATAGACTGTCCACTGGGAAGATAACCTGGTGGATAATTACAGCTACCACTAATCAATCTATCTGACTGTTAGTATTCAGGGCTGGCATTGCCAATGTTTACTCCCACAGTGAGCTGCCACTACAACCCACCCCAACAGTGTTACCACAACAAAAGGGAGTCATTTGTCTGTATTGTTTCAATGAAAAGGTAATCTCTGAAGCCATCAACCTATAGACCAGTTGGTCTTATCGTGTTGTATGAATAACAGCTCAGTTGACATACATATCACTTTTTATAAAGAGTACGCCGTGAAAGTGGATTCACAGGTCAGACAATGATTACATAATCAGGTCGCAATCAAATGCAAATGCAAATGTTTAAAATACCCATTCAAATGCAAATGCATTAAACATTTTATGGAGGCATTTGAATGCTCAACTTTCAAATGAGCATTGAAATGTATATTCATTTGTTAACAAGCCTGGTAACCAACTGTGGATCCCCAACTACTTCGCACGAGAACAGAGTTCAATAGATCATATATTCAGTTGTGTCCTCGTGCGATGTAGTTGGTAAAACTATCTGTGTCGCGTCGTGGACGCTTCTGTTACGTGTCGTGTAGTTGAGATATGGAAGTTGCGCTGCTAAGTTCAACTGCACACTTTTTCTCATTCAGAGAGAACACATAAAATAGAAACATTTCGCCTGACAGTGCCGTCATGCTACACATGGGTTTGCAAACATAAATCAAACTGTTGAAAGCAAGGCTGGTCGTCGTTTGATGGAAAGTCGACACTTGTTGAAGATGACACCGAGATAGAAGACGTCTACACGAACGCCCTGCATGGTAGCCATTAATATCGATTTAAAGGTTATGAACGCCGACCGAATCGTGTATATAAATACCACTGTATTCCTCCCTCGCATCACAATCTCACTTGCCATCATCACGAAGTCCTCAGTTTACCTGTGTCACGTAAGCAAGTACACTTTTGGTAAATATTTCTTGAAGATGTGTGGGATATTATTATGATATCAATAATGTCACACATTGTTCTCATTTCAGCTGTTGATAAAGGAATTGATGTGGCGACCAGACGACGACAATCAGTTTTATTTATTATTATTTCATCTATGATTTATTTTTCTTACAGAGCCTGACTGATCCAAAAATGCGTTCGAGCGTCTTTCTTCTGATCCTGGGGCTGACGTTGTAGGTCTCCGTCTCTTGAGGACACATTGTCGTAAGTCGCTTCTATTCTTTCTATGAGCAATCAGTCATAATCGCCATCCCCGTGACTTCGCAATGTGGCGATATTTTGTAGGTAAGGATATATTGAAAGAACGTATTTGTTGGAAAGGTCAAAGGTGGAGAATCGTAAGAATTACAAATATATATATATATATAAATCTTATGCAAAGTGAAGCTGTTTTTCTTAAAATATTGAAAGACAAGGGTGTAGAAGTAAAAAAACTCTTGAAACGCGTGGAAAAGAAATAGTAGAAACATTACGTCATCATTGTAACGGGTGATACGCGGAGAGTATAACGATTGTCATAAGTTAACCAATTCGCAGCTAGTTGCCTGGGTCATATGTTTTAAATGCCCAACTTCTCTTAATGTGTCTATGAGAAAACACATATATATTAACAATATCATTCTTCAGGTTTAATCTATATTGCTGTAGTATATATACCACCGGCAATGGCGTAATTTGACCGACAATTAATCATCCCGGGAAAACGATATAAAAATATATAATCTTCAAATGTGAATTGTCGTTATTGTAGTAAAGCGGTCTGTAGAACTGTCGTAAAACTAACAAGCTTTATAATATGTCGTAAAACTAGCAAGCTTTATAATATGACGCAGGTGTTAGCTGGTGGCGAGCGCCATGATAAAAACATTCTTAAAATGTTTATTTCTCTACTATATAATAAATGTTTATTTAAGACAAAAATTCCACAATATATACATAAAATGAAACTACCTGCACGCAAGCACACACACATGTCCGTTTGATGTGTTTCACAGTGATGATTGAGAAAATTACATGTGCATATTTATGGTTGTGTCAAAGCAAGATGTTTCATGACATAATAATCAGTAGAAAGACACACTATTTAGAAATAATTCACAATATACACAGTTGTAAAATATGTTTCTACGATGAGGCCTGTAATGTACCCCCACACTGCCAAACGTACGTTTCTTATGCAAAAACATATTTCTTGAGGCAAGAACATTTTCGTGAATAAAACAAAATTTAGAAGATTTTTCTTAGCAAATTTCACATATGTGATTGACTAAGAAAATTGTCTTTAAGAAAATATTTCGCACTGAAGAAAATATAAATATATAAATATTCTTAATGCTAAAATTGTTTTCTTGAATTAAAAAAACAAAGATATTTGAAATACAAATTCTTATTGAAGAAATAAATGTTAAATACACATCCTTTAAACAAGATATATTTGTAATTTGTGCACATTAATATTTTCTTTCCCCCACAAATTGGTAATTTTATGCATTTAGGTAAAGGAAACAATCTTGGTAGCAAAATAGAAAGACGAAAGTTGGCACATATGCTATGTCAACAGCAAAGGTGTACAGACTTGGTGATAGTAATTCATCGCAGATAGGCTGCGCTATTGCTAGCATTTTGTTCTATGTTAATTTGTTGGCTCGAACTTCATTAATTTTTATTTATTGATGAATACTGTGTGTGTGCGTGCGTGCGTGCGTGCGTGCGTGTGACAAGAAGGCCCTACACAGCTTACAGATTGCCAGTAACAATAAATCAACTATACAACAGGCTTGTTATCAAATGCATGTCAATGCAAATGCCATTTTCCAACATCACATTTAAATACAAATGTTTTGGTTATGCATTATATATGCATTGTAATTATATTAGCACAGTTACATTTACTAATATAAGCATTGCACAGTGTAATACAACTATATACACCATGGTCTTACCTAGAAAGTGGATTCTCAGGTCAGACAATGATTATAAAACGTGCTGAGCATTCTGCTAACTACAGAGCCCTTTTTCAAAGTCTGACAAAGAGCATGTTTTGCAACTGTATTTACACTTTATACAATGTAAATGTTGATTTTATTAATAATGAATTTAATAATCAAAAAACTGCATATGATATACTATGAGGCTTATTATATATAAGCAATAATATAAAAATGCACATCAGGTGCAGAATCTATACTCTTGAGTGCCGAATAAACGTCCATATACGCGTATTTATTTGATGAAAAATTCCACTCTATACGCACCTTATTTGGCACTATACTATTATTAGATTTAAACATTTATGCCGGCCTACATTTTGCGATAATCGTGGCAAATTATGCAGGGCACATTTTTTTAGGAGAGCAATCGCTATCACCCCTATGTATAGCTCGTGCTAATAAATCATCCGCTCGCGCTAAAATCACTTCCTCCCAACTGGAGTTGCATGTGGCTCCCTCTGACGGCTAAGTTTTCTTCCTTTTGAACGACAGTCGTGAATTTTGTTTATGCACATTCGGCAGATAAAACGAAATACACTGCTACCCACATAGTTTCTATGGACGCCTTGGGCTTGACTTTAGGTCGAGTAAAAATGGTGAAAGATATCTTCGGCGCTAAAAAAGACAATTATACTAGTGCATTTTTGTGCACTATACTATTATTTGTTTTGAACAATTTGCCACCATATACTGTTAGTTGGCCTATACGTTTATTTGGCACTCGAGAATATGCATGTTTACTACATTGAAGTGTTATACTCATCAAACTTGTTGTATGGTCAGCATATTGTATAAGACTTCTTATAAGGAAAATGTCTGAAAAGAACAAGTGGATATTTACGAGTGTGCCACTGCAACATTTTCTATGACATAATAATCAGTAGAAAGACACACAGTATAGACATTATTCAAAATATATGCAGTTGTAAAAATATGTGTATTTAAGTTGAAGTCTGCAATGTATGATACATTATCTTATGAAAAAAAATTCTTAAATTCTTCTTTTTGACAGATGTTCCGTAATTATCAGCTTTGTGCCTTTCAGCTTGAGTTTGGATGTGATTTCTTTTCTCGATTCGTAGTTTGTGAATTTGACGACGATTGGACGTGGCTTACGAGTTGCGTCATTGATGTTGAGATCTGGACGATAACCCCCCCTAGACGGTGGCTTCTGTCAATGTAGTCTTGTGATAATTGCAGCCCAAGGTTGTTGTTGCATGAGGCCAGGACCGCTTCGTCGGTATCTTTGTTTTATCCGTTATGCCGTGAAGCAGCAGACCATTACGTCTACTGTATTGTTCCTGGGCGTCAATTGCATTGCGCAAGGACCTATTGTCCTTTTCCAGTACGGCCATTTTCTTGGCATATTGTCCATTTTTCTACTGCACAGGAATCATAAAGTTCTTGTTTGATATTGTTCAAGACACACGCCTGCAAGATGTGTTTAACAAGTGACTGTACAATTCGGTTTGTTCATCAGTTTGGTCACAATATGATATTTTCATAATGTTCAGAGAGTGTCAGGATAGCAGCACGCACGTCGCTACCCTGAAAACCAAGTGCATCAGGCATACGTTCGTCTGGTTCTTTACCGCGATCACCTGGTGTCAATTTAGCGCTAGACTTTCTTGGCATTGTTGATAGCTTGATAATGTCCAGGTTAATTGTACATTAAAGACATTAATATGGTTAATATTATTATCAATGGCAATGTTTAACACCACAAGGCATGATCTGTAAAAAAGTTGTTGTCTTGACACTTTTTCACATTTTAATTTAACGGCTGATAATATGTAAAAAAAGTTTTGCAATTTTTATTTTTATTAACATTTCTAGTCAATATCAAATGCAATACCGACTTGGCAATTACACTGTTTAATTTTTACATGTTCAAAAATTATATTAAAAATATTACTATATCGAATTTTTCATATTTTATTTTCTCATATGTACTACCATATCATATTTTTAAAACCAGGTTTGCAACTTGATATTTATAGTCAATGCCAAATGCAACACAGACTTGGCATATAACATTAGTAAAATATTGACATCTTTAAAAATCATATTTCGAAAACTACTTTGTCGGTTTTGAAACTTCTTTCACATTTAAGTTTTTATGCATATTATCATATCATAAAACTATTTAACAACGAGATCTATAATAAACATTTGTATTGACATCCCAATCAAAGTCAAATGCACTACAACTACTATTACTAACTAGGTCTAGAGTCAGACTCGGCTATGCAATTTATTAAAAGTTTACGTCTTCCAAAACTCATACCTCGAAAAGATCTTTATCGATTTTGAAACTGTTTTCACATTTCAGTTTCTTGTGGATTCTGCCATACCGTTAACATAAAAATATAATACAACTAATTGCTTCATAGTAATATTTTCTGGTTTCATTTGCGTAAAATATACTGTTTTCAACGAGAAAAACACGCGCACTGTTGACGTACATTTGGCGTGTTTTACTCTCAATTGGGTCACATCCGGTGTTTGAAACGGCATTGACATTACCTCAACTTCCTTATCAAGTTAAACTGCAACCTCGTGTATTACTTTGATGAAGAACATAAAAATATTTCATATCACACGTTGTAAACTGGATAGAAATAAAACTAGCATTTTATTAGATATACGTGGTGTTGTAGTGCTTATAATGGTTTGGGGCTTTCATTTTATAACACTTATGAAGCGAATGGGTCCATGGATAACTTCCCTACAGTGCACAGTATGTTACAACTATTGGAAACATTTTTCTAAAAGTAAAAATGCAACACAATCTGTGGCAGTAATTATTTTAAGATGATCCTTATTTAATTGATTGATTAGACCATATCCACTGTCCATACATGTGGTCCTGTGACTATGTATGTAACATCTGAAGACTCCAGATCTGGAGCACGCCTAACTGACCCTTGATTGCAATTGTTAACAATGACTCAAGTGCTTCATAACAATGAACTTAGTGTGGGATCAGTGAAGCCATGAGATATGCAGCATGTCAAATGACGCCATGAGACATGCTAGTGTGGGTCTGAGAAAGCAGGGACTGAGGGAGCAGTGATAACAGAATTGCTAAACAAAGAAATGTAGCCAGTGTGTTGTTAGGTAACAAGTCATCGTGTTGATGGCTTTGTTTTAATTGAAGTGAATGTTAATGCAATAAAATAAAAAGTTTTTTACAGTTATCCTCATAAAAAATATTTGATCAATTTGCATTGCATATTCACTTGTTGCTGAGATATATAAATTACATTAATTAATAATGTTTAGTTTAAAATACGTTATTATTTAATATTTATAAAATATGTACTCGTGTCCGTACTCGTGAGAATATACTCGTACTCGTACTCGGCTTTTGGCAATGTACTCATACTTGTACTCATCCATCATCAATGTACTCGTCCTCGTACTCGTCCTCGTACTCGCCCTCGTATTCGTCCTCGTACTCGTATTCGTCCTCGTACTCGTACTCGTACTCGTACTCATGCATCATCAATGTACTCGTACTCATGAAAATGTACTCTGCCCCAGGTCCAACAAATCTTCTCCAGTCACGCGGTCTTGTGGAAGGCAGATGAGTTCATTCCACGTCTTCCCAGCCAGCTTCCTTTCTTATTCCACAGTTCTTCATCTGGTGCACAGTGGTCTTCCCTTCTCCTAGGTAGTGCCCATTTCAAAGCGGCATTTGGAAGACTACTTATGTTCATGGCCAAACAATTTCCACCTTGTAATACTGCAACAATACAATGACCTGTCGAAACTTCTGTCTGAACTGTTGCTATATAAGTCTGTGTTATCAAGTGTCTTAATACAAGTATATTGCCGACTATTTCTTGACATATATGTTTAGTGAACATAGGACATTAATTGAATAGTTCCAGGTTATTCCCATGCGCTGGTCTGGCCTACCAGAGAACGGTGTTTTTTTATATAATTAATATTATTAATATTATACGCTTAACACAGAATGTGACGTGACGATACATCATATAAAACGCTGTTGTTGAAAGAGGAGAGTCTGTAGTCAGTTTCCTTTCCTCGCAGCACGTACTTGAACCATACGAACGTCCCAGTCTTGAAAGCAACATGTTTATAATATCATTAACGCTACCACATAAAACATTAATCCAACCGCAAATAATTATTTCTGCATTTGTATTACTGCCACATTACTAATGACTCCAACGAGAGTGACCAAATATCATCTTAGTAGGAATCTCCCGTCCCATACACATTCTTGACATTGAATTTTAATTTTCTGCTGTTCAATGTATAGTTTGAAGTTATGCTTAGTGATTGCTTTCGTTTTACTGTAGTAAATATCTTGTTTGCATGCGATTATAATATTTAGCTGTTCTCCGCATAAACAATAACATTTTTAGTTTTGAAAACTGCTCGGGTTTAATTAAATACGCATTGTTGTTGAGATTGTGTATCTGACATGGCCAGCACCCATTTGAATGGTTGTTTTTACAAAGTAATGACCTTTTCTATTTTCTATTTACAGAGGTATTTCGTGCCAACCTCTTTCTCATGCGTGCTACTTTTACAACGCTTTACAAAAGCCGGCCGGTAACGGAATTATAAGATCATTATACATTAGCAACTGACGTCCTGGTGAACTATCCACAACAACTCTCTGCTGCAACGTTCCAGTGACATTTAAACTAGTTTAGTGGTAACGATGGTTTTGCTTGGAAATGATAGTGTCTTGGAGATGAACAATGGAATTAGCGACGAATCAGGAAACATTGGCATGCCCAGAGAACACAAACAACTGGCGTTTGCATTAATCGCTTCAATCGGCATCATTGGAAACGCCGTGACCATTTTCGTCAGTGCACAGTCCTCAAAGATGCGCAGCAAGTTTACGAACATTTTGATCTTAAACCAGAGCAGCATTGATATGGCGACATCGGTGTGCATCTTGGTAATTAAAACGATAACTTTTCCGAATGAAAACTTGTCCGGACTGGGCGGTGAATTGTATTGTAGACTCTTGGTGGAATGAATTTCTTCTATGGGGTTTAATGATATCGTCGTCTTACAACTTGATGGTGTTGACACTTGAACGGTACTTGAGGGTTGTACACCCATTCTTTCATCACAAATTTGTTTCTAAGAAAAAGATTCTGGCACTCGCTGGCGCCGCTTGGTGGCCGGGTCCGATACTAATGCTTTGTTTCGTCGTACCTACTTCCGGTGTTATTGATGGCCATTGTGTTTACAATGCTAAGTTAGACAATGAAACATAGAAGAAGGCACGCGGAGCGGTGTTGATTATAATTCAATATCTGCTCTCGATCACCGTGTTTATCACGTGCTACATCAGGATGTTTATGCGGCTACGAACCCTGGTTCTCCCGCTGGCTCCATCTATCGGCAACGAGGCAGCGTGTCAAAAGGCGAGCGCCAGACGCAACCTGCTGACGACTCTGTTCGCCGTCATCGTTGGATACCTGCTGTGCAATTCCTTCAATCAGTTGACGTATCTCGCGTACGCCTTCGGCGCCAATGTTTTCCAACTGCTGCATTAATCCGTTCGTGTACGCGTTGAGGTACGAAGTCTACAAGAAGGAACTGCGGAAGTTGTTTTGCAAACGCCCTGCGCATGAGCCGACTAGTGCATCGCTGAACACCGCAGTCGAAATGACATGATGATGTTATATTTACCTTCAGCAATTGAAGATGTGCATTTTCAAAAAACTAAAATATATTAAAATTATAATGATGGCAACCAAATATATTTTGTACAATATTCCAACCAGTTCTACAGCGTTAAACATTTGAGTCTAATGGGTGAAAAGATTTAATTTTTTACATAAAAAATGTGCACATCGCGTTTTCCCTTGGGACCACATCAAACCATCCCGCGGACCACCTGAGGGCCGCGGACCACAGTTTGAGGACCCCTGAGCTAGAATGTAGTAGAGGATGTCGAATGTCGAATTGGGGAAAGAGCTTTAACAAGCGAGTAGAACCCGAGGGATGATGTATGAAGTAAGGTTGGTACAAACCGGGAAGCGAGATTGTGGGGAAACGTTTGACGAAACGATTATATAATGTTTAATACAAATACACATTGCAGGAAAATACTAATAATGAAGTCATTTTTTTTCTCGAAATAGCTAGTAGGCTACACATCTATGTAATGAAATAGCTAGTAGGCTACACATCTATGTAATGAAATAGCTAGTAGGCTACACATCTATGTAATGAAATAACTAGTAGGCTACACATCGATGTAATGAAATAGCTAGTAGGCTACACATCTATGCAATGAAATCGAAACATTGAAGGGATCTGGTTTCTAATAGAACATGATCTCACCGAAACCACGACCATCCTCTAAATGACGACCACTTTCCGAAAGAAAGCTCATGATAGGTGTCAACATTTGGTCATGAAAAGCGGGAAACGGTCTCCTCCACTCAACTTTCGTTGTTAACGTTTTGTTTTTACGTGTTGCCATGTTGTTGTGACCTCCTCATTCGAGGCGCACATACGCGCTAGAAAATGTGAAATCACTTCAGAGTGAAAAGTAATGTGCGTATTAAAAAGGTATTGTGTGCAACAAATAGGTAGGTTTTAACGTGTTTTTTTATTCCGAAAAGAGGGAAAGCAGTACCAGGAGAGAAAGAGACACACACACGCACGCGCACGCGCACGCGCACGCGCACGCACACGCAGACACATATGAGTGCTTGTGATCGAAAGGTAGCGCCACTTCGCTCATGAATGCTGGACGCTGACTCGTTCAACCACAGTTATTATCTTTGTGTGACTGAGACTATGATGGCATCAACTGACGGCTATTCGTCGGCGCACAATGGAATTCGCATTACCCTGTGAATATGTTGATTATTGTGTGACGGGTAGTGAGACATAACTCGTCAACTGACCGCTAATTATCCGCGAACATTTGGAGCCTGATTATCGTTCATCGGACAGTGTGCCGTAACTTGTCAACTGACCGCTATTTATCGGCGAACATTGGGCGCCTGATTACCGTTCATTGGACGGGGCGCCGTGACTCGTCAACTGACCGCTATTTAAAAGCGAACTTTTGAATAGGCCTTGCCATGCTAATTGGTGACTATCGCGACTGGCGGTGCGTCGTAACTATGCATGAAAGGTGTAATCAGCGGTCATCGCCGCATCCGCATCGGTGTTATACAGACGTTCATCATGTTACTATGTGATGCTGTGATAATAAGGTTCAATGGCTGTGGATTTGTTTTGTATTAAAATATATAATATGTTTATGTTGGTTTGATAGCGAGTCGTTGGTCCAGAAAACACAACACGCAACAGTCGAAGGTGCAGATCATTATCTGTCAACTCGACTTTCCAATAGACTTTGCATATAATATTTGCAAAATGTTGATGTCTTTAAAAAAATCACATCTCGAAAACTACTTTATCGATTTTGAAACTTCTTTCACATTTAAGTTTTTGTGGACACAAGCATCTCATTAAGCTATTTTAACAACCTGATCTACAATTTAATATTTTTATTGACATCCAAAGCAATGCCAAATACGCTAGGTTTACAGTCAGGTTCGGCTATACAATTTATTAAAAAGTTAACGTATTCCCAAAATCATATCTCGAAAAGTTCTTTATCGATTTTGAAAATGATTTCACATTTCAGTTTCTCGTGTCTTCTTCTTCCAGGTACGAGTTACCCCTCTCGTCAACGCTTATAGACTCGTTGCGTGTGCACGCGTGCTAAGGTTTTGCAAGATAAAGTAATAAAATATTTGGAAGAAAGAGAAAAGATGATAGTGTGCGTATAGAACTGCAATTTGAGAAGATGAAAAGTTGATAGCGTGAAAACTGCAATGTCAGTTAGTGTTGCAAGCTGGAGATCTTCTGTCTGAAATTCTATAAACTTGGTGCTGTAGCTGCTTTGGCTGGCAGGTTATTTCAATTAGCTATTGTACGGGGCAAAAAAACTATACTGAGTGAATTGCTTTGTGATTAGGGAGAAAAGCTTCAGAATGCGGTGTCGAGAGGGCCTCACCAGGGATATAAGTTTCGGGAGGATGTCCAGGGCGACTATGCCATGCAATGTATTATAAAACATGA
Source organism: Lamellibrachia satsuma (assembly GCA_033239005.1). NCBI lineage: Eukaryota > Metazoa > Annelida > Polychaeta > Sabellida > Siboglinidae > Lamellibrachia > Lamellibrachia satsuma. The sequence goes on from BSQZ01000053.1 coordinate 4,511,392, forward strand.
CAAGGCGGATGTCGGTCCTCCTTTGTTGGACGCTACAGGTGTAAAGAAAATATGTCTCTAAGTTGAGGTATGCAATGTACCCCCATGTTTAGCATGTTGAACAGTGTTATACTCACCAGATCAGTTGTGTCGTCAGTAGATTGTATAAGACTTCTTATGATGAATGTTGACTAAATCGGAATAGCTGTTCTGCAAAGGCAACATTAAAACATAACTGAAACCGCAAATAGTTATTACTTATTACTTATTAAACAATTGCAATATGTGTAAAGATTCTTCTAGAATTTTATGTTCACTTTTCAAATTATCAAACTATTACGACTGTCCTTCGGTCGTTGTTTCAAATGTATATATTATCTAAAGAAGAATCTTAATTCGGGTTAAATGTAATACAATATTACTGTATTACATTTTCAAATGTTTACAGTAGTTTCTACATCTCCTATATATATATATATATATATATATATATATATATATATATATATATATATATATATATATATATATATATATGTATATACATATATATATACATATATATATATATATATATATATATATATATATATATATATATATATATGTATATATATATATATGTATATATATATATATATATATATATGTATATACATATATATATATATATATATATATATATATATATATATATATATATATATATATATGTATATATATTTATATATATATATGTATATATATATATATATGTATATACATATATATATGTATATATATATATATATATATATATATACGTATATATATACGTATATATATATATATATATATATATATATATATATATATATTTAGACAACGTTTAAAGAAAATTATTTCCACTATATATTTTTTTACTGTCAGTCACTGCATCTATGCAAACGTTTTATGGCCTTCATGAGGCTTGTGATTTTCCGGCTAGGACACAGTTGAATTGTTCATACATTCAACTGTTGAAAATGACAATATTAACTGTGTCGGATCGCGGAAGCTTCTGGTGAGACTCGTGTGTTCAACTGCAGACTTTTACTCATACAGAGAGAGGACCATTAGAAACGTTTCACCTGCCAATCTCGTCAGATTACACAATGGTTTAAAAAATGTTGAAAGTATTTGATGGAAGTCGACAATTGTTAAAGATGATACCGAGACAGAAGACGTTTTTTCGCGAGGGAGACATTAATGACGAATTATACGCTAGGAACTGCGACCGAATTTTTCTCTCACATCACTCTCTCATTTGCCGTCATCACGAAGTCCTCAATTTGCTTGTGTTAGGTAGGCAAGGATAACATTGGTAAATATGTCTTTGAAGACGTGTGGTATATTATTATTATTTCAATATTGTCACAAATTAATCTCATTTCAGCTGCATTTCAATTTTATTTATTATTATTTAATATATGATTTATTTTAATAACAGAGCCTGATTGATCCGAAAATGCGTTCGAGAGGTTTTCTTCGGATCCCGGGTCTGAAGTTGTAGGTGTCTGTGTCTCGAGGTCACATTGTGGTAAGTCGTTTCTATTCATTCTAAGAGCAGCCATTCAAAATAGCCATCCCTCGACTTGATAATGTGGCGAATTTTAGAGGTAAGGATATAATGAAAGACCGTATTTGTTGGAATGGTCAAAGATGATACAGCTACTAATATATCTCGTTGAGGAGAAACGTACGAACTAGGTGCGCAAGTATATTTAATTCTTTTGAAAATTGAAGCTGTTTTTCTCAAAATGCCGAAAAACAAGGGTGATGGTGAAGAGGTAAAAACTATTGAAAAGTGTGGAAAAGAAACAATAGAACAGTTACGTCATTGCTATGTTACGCTGTAGTATATACACCACCATTAATGGTGTAATTTGACCGATAATTAATCATCCCGGGAAAACATATAACACTGTAATCTTCAAATGTGAATTGTCGTTAATTGTACTACAACTTTCTCTAGATGTGTCGTAAAACTACCAAGTTTATCAATTAAAATCGTTGTGGACGTCAATTGCATCAAAGGAAGAGTTGAATCAGAGCACTTATGTCAAAGGCTATATACAACAAGTATCTAAATAATAATGTTGTTTTTGCTATAGCTTTAAAAAATAGTAAAAAAATCCGCCAAAACTTCTAAACGAAACATCGCCAGAAATGGCCTTATAATTAAATTGAATTAACTACTTGTTACTTCAGTTAGTGTGTAGGCACAACCCACGTATGTATCTCTAGTCCTAAATTTGTATGATTATATACAGGAGAAAATTAAGAACCCGCCGTCGTCTCGAATGAGGCCAGTGATTATATGCAGGTGTTTCTAAAATGTAAATATTCATAAGATAATATACGAAGTCTTCACATTACATGTGTAGCGTAAATACAAATGTGCAATATCTTGTGCAACACATTGTCTGCCAGATATTATCAGTGGCACTTTAGATATGGCAACAATAAACATGTCATGGATTAGCTAATTATATTTCAAAAACAGCATACACGTATATGTCGATTAAGATAATCCACATAATAATGAATGAAATTGTAATACAAAAGAGCCTAATATTGGGTATGGACAAAGAAGTATATAAAAAGGGAATACATATGTTTAAAACTTAAAAAAATACGTTATCATTCTGACACCGATTATTAATTTGAACTATGGCATACCGGTCCATTTACCGACCATTCGTCTATATTGGACCACCCTTTACGTTATATTGGACTGGTTCAGTTCAATGGATTTCTTCGTTTTGTTATATTGTTTTCTTTGCCAGTTGGTTTAGGAAATGGAGACGTAGGGAATAACGATCAAAATGTCATGAGTCTCTGTGCCTGCAAGCGTTTATACATTGTATGCTGATCTGAAATTCCCACAAATGCATCATCAATGGATTTATTAATATAATTACTAATAAAAAACAAGTTTTCGTTACAAACAGTGTAAAGAATATTAATCAACGAAGGTATCAGTATTAGCCGTCAATTATCTTCTTGTCATCCTCCATCGTTTGCCCACATATGGGGTGTCACAGCTCGCAATATCAGTGGTCCAATATAGCGGATCACATAGTGATGGACCTGTAGGTAGATATCTACAAAGCTAGTGAAACGTTGCTCTTCAAACCTTCTTCATTTATTGTTTAAATACTTATTTCACAGCCCATGTGCCTCGGTTAACTGAAGCGTTACAAACTACTTTCCCACATCGCTTTATTTATACAAAAACTAATATATCCTAACATGTTCGAAGTTTTTGTGGAGCCATTGTTTACTCTCGATGCACATTTAATTTCAAAGTCAGTCGGCAGATGGAGCCACGTTAACTTCGGTACCGTAGTTAGAGATATATGGCCATTATCCAATACAGCGGATTTTCCAATAATTTTACCCGACCTTCCCCTACTGTAAACGGGCCGATATATATGCTTTTAATGAACAACATTTGTGTGCGTGCGTGTAGTTTTATTTTATGTATATATTATATATATACTTCCTAACTAACAAACAAACAACGGTAAATCACATTTTGCCACATTTATTGAAGAAACTACTGTCAAACGACCTAACCAACTTAACTAATGATAGACTTGCATGTTGTGCAGGTGGAAATCCACTAGGACTATGTCAACAATCCCGGCCATTTTGCCATTGTCATTGAACAAAGACAGTTGAGACAATAAACAACGAAAGTGTCAGATATTTCGATGTCAGGAACGTCAATCTCATCTTCACTTTCATCGCACAGTAACTGGCAAGCTTGCGATACAGTAAACGTACTCTGATTTGCAGACGCCATTTTTTAATATCATATAAACAAAGATTTATGACAAAACAAACACGATGAAATACTCGGAAACTTTTTTATTGCAGCCTGTTTCAAAAATACCCACACTGCGTTGGACAACTATTTAGGTGTCGTGTGCACATTTTTTCGAAAACAATCCAGCAGAGTGCGCCACCAAAAATAGCAACTACTGGAAGGCAAAATATATGGCCGGCATCGAGAATAACGGCGCCGCCCGGCTTAGGCCGGGTTCAGGACTGAAGGGCTATAAACCGTTTAATGAAACATACAACGTCAACATGGCTATTACTTTCTAAAGGTGTCATCATGAAACAGTGTTCCTGCGTAGTGTTTGTGTTGACCGGTTACTGCTAATCTGTTAGAACACTACAGAGTTGGGGTTGTAGTTTTACCAAAAGACAGCGACGGTGGTCTAAATGGTTGCTTCAGATGTTAAGCATGACTTCACGTCTCGACATGAGCCTCGTTCAAGAATAGCTCAATCAACCCACAAAACAGAAACTCTGGTAAGAGCAATTTGTCCATAAGCAGAACTCACCCCATTAATATGTCCGACTAAGTAACGTGTGTGTTTAACATTATATATATATATGTGTGTATATATGTGTGTATATATGTGTGTATATATATATATATATATATATATATATATATATATATATATATATATATATATATATATATATATATATATATATATATATATATATATATATATATATATATATATATATATATATATATATATATATATATATATATATATATATATATATATATATATATATATATATATATATATATATATATATATATATATATATATATATATATATATATATATATATATATATATATATATATATATATATGTGTATATATATATATATATATATAAATATATATATATATATATATATATATATATATGAATTAAATGTTTTACAATGTGACATCACTTATCACCATCTCCTTATTCTGTTGATTACTGACCTAATCGTGGAAACAACGATTTGAACGATCGCACCCCAACACTTTATTGACGTGGCCATTCCGAAGTCGCCTGACATAATGTGTCAATTAGACGGGTGTGGGCCATGTTGCGCAGTCATCTGTCTTTGTAACGGGCTTCACGACACTGCCTGTATGTCATATCCGCAGCGACACAGACAACAGAATATAGTGTTTTGCATTGGTGATTAAGCTTGTATTGGTGATTAAGTTTGTATTGGTGATTAAGCTATATCTCATCGAATTTTTCTCGATGAACATGTTTGTACCAGCTATTTCTCATCGATACATGTATTCTATTATCACAATGCATTTATTAAATTACCTTTAACAACAGTTACTCTTTGTATATTCCTGTAGCAAACAAGCTCGGGTTTCTGCCATTACGCATCAGCAAGGTATCAACATTAAGCATCAGCAGGGTATAAATGCATTTTTATAGTGTTCAGCAATTCCGTTTTCACTTAATTTTTGACCAAACATTAAGTCATGTAATAGTTCGTCTGGTGATTTCACATACATAAACTACATAAAAAATGTGCGCAGACGAGTTAGCGTGCAGCAGTGGACACTAGGTAGGTTTGACATTTCGCCAAAATTAGACTAGCAAAAAATCAAATTGACGAGGGACCTTTACAAAAGATTCAAGATTGATGACCGCGTGACAATATAGGCTCGTTCTCAACCGCCCCATTTTACTGTCTGATGATTTCACACAAAAGAAAACGAGCTGCTATTGTGCAGCAGTGGGCACTAGGTACGTTTGACATTTCGCAAAATGTAATTTGAAATTACACTAACAAAAAAGTCTAACTGAGGAGGGATCTTTAAATAAGATTCAAGATTGACGACCGTGTGACATCATAGGCTCGCTTCTCGACCGCCCCATTTAATTGGTGCATAAATAGCACAATCTTCCACAAAAGTGCTGCAAATGATTTATGCTACACCAATGTTGGTGCAGAAAAGACATAATCTTCCACAGCAAGGCTGCAAATGTTTCATCACACACTTATCCTAAACAAATATATATGTATATGCGCGATATTTACATATACGTAAGCGCGAGATGGAAGCCAAATGGATCAGTCTAACGCCTAATGCGTGAGACTTGTCAGCTCTGTTACATGTAGAGTAAATTAAAGGCAAAAGCTCTGTGACTTGTAGAGTAAATTAAAGGCAAAAGTGTCATTACACACAATACAAATATGTTAACAGATAATAGTAGTACTTAAATGTGGCCGCATAAGTTGACGACAATATTTTACTCCCAGTAGTTATTTATTCCAAGTAGTTACCAACTATCAGTAGATTCTTATTCCAAGCAGTATAAATTACATATATACATTGACTAATACGTTGTGACACGCACACACACTCACGCGCGCATGAAGACACAAATCAAATCATCGAAATAATTTACTTTAGTCGTTAGATCTGGTAGGGCTCAAAATACTGGATATCCAAAATGTTAAACACTTTGTAGGTCAATGTCAATGATGGACGTGACTTCCAAACACAAAGTTCTAAAATTTCAGCAAGGATAAAATTAGTGAGCTCTCAATGTTTCTATCTTCACTTAACTTAATGGGTGACCAACATAGTTGTTAATGTATTAGTTTGAAAAAAAATACATAAAAATGCACAAACCAGCTTACACGTTGCAGTGGATATTAGATAGATGCCACATTTCACAAAATTAATCTGAAATGAGAAGCAAACATCGAATTGAGTACGAACTTTTAAATAAAATATGCTACTCACGCCACTGTCGACGTTTCTTAAGAGCTACTCTACAAAAACTGCAGCGCCTTTTTCGCTTAGATGATAACCGCCTCTCATAAGCATGTCTGTTCTCCCCAAAAAAATGTTGTGCATTCCATAAAATTCAAAGTTAAAGGCTCGCTTCTCGACAGCCCCATTTTATTGCTGCGTAAATAGCACAGTCTTCCACAAAGGCGCTGCAAATGATTTATGCTACACCAATGTTGGTGCAGAAAAGACATAATCTTCCACAGCAAGGCTGCAAATGTTTCATCACACACTTATCCTAAACAAATATATATGTATATGCGCGATATTTACATATACGTAAGCGCGAAATGGAAGCCAAATGGATCAGTCTAACGCCTAATGCGTGAGACATGTCAGCTCTGTTACTTGTAGAGTAAATTAAAGGCAAAAGCTCTGTTACTTGTAGAGTAAATTAAAGGCAAAAGTGTCATTACCCACAATACAATATGTTAATAGATAATAGTAGTACTTAAATATGGTCGCATAAATTGACAATATTTTACTCCCAGTAGTTATTTATTCCAAGTAGTTACCTACTATCAGTAGATTCTTATTCCTATTCCAAGCAGTATAAATTACGTATATACATTGTGACACGCACACACACTCACGCGCGCATGAAGACACAAATCAAATCATCGAAATAATTTACTTTAGTCGTTAGATCTGGTAGGGCTCAAAATACTGGATATCCAAAATGTTAAACACTTTGTAGGTCAATGTCAATGATGGACGTGACTTCCAAACACAAAGTTCTAAAATTTCAGCAAGGGTAAAATTAGTGAGCTCTCAATATTTCTATTTTCAATTAACTTAATGGGTGACCAACATAGTTGTTAATGTACTAGTTTGAAAAAAATACCAAAAATGCACAAACCAGTTTACACGTTTCAGTGGATATTAGATAGATGTCACATTTCACAAAATTAATCTGAAATGAGAAGCACAATATGCTACCCACGCCACTTTCGACGTTTCTTACGAGCTGCTCTACAAAAACTGCAGCGCCTTTTCCGCTTAGATGATAACCGCCTCTCATAAGCATGTCTGTTCTCCCCCAAAAAAATGTTGTGCGTTCCATAAAATTCAAAGTTAAAGGCTCGCTTCTCGACCGCCCCATTTCATTGCTGCGTAAATAGCACAGTCTTCCACAAAGGCGCTGCAAATGATTTATGCGACCCCTATGTTGGTGCACAAAGAGTGCAGTCTTCCACAAGAGTGTTGCAAATGTTTCATCATACACCTAACCTAAAATAAATGCTACATCAACAACGTCAGCACTTAACCTACGAGTCTACGAAGGTGGAAATATTTGAATCATGCCGCCAACAAGAACAGTACAACAGGAAACCATCTGAAAAAGGAATATGGGACGACACGCGGGTTGGGAGTTGTGCCTTATGTTGTAGTGTAGCGTAGTGGCTAGTTACTTGCTTCTCACCTCTCGCTTTCAGCTTCAGCCGCCAGAAAGCCTTCATGCAAATGAAAAAAAAGCCCAGTGCGTATGCCTTTCTTCCTAAAGCAAAGCCTCTCCTGAATGAAGGCTCGTGCATTGCGTCCGAGTTAAACTATATGGTTGCTGGATAACTTGCGGCTCCAGGCCAAATCTGCATGTGACCTAACGGTCCAGCCACGAAACAAACTTGACTGAACGGCATGAGTCCGATATAGTCCGTGGATACCTTGCGACTCCAGGCCACATCATTTGTGTCTTGGTTTTAGTCATTGAATGTATGGTTACGTTAAACTCTCTGTGTATCACACCATGACCCACAATTCTTTCATAGTTCGACGTAAGCTAAGCAAAAAGAAAATAATCAGTTCTTAAATGTCGCCATAGTAGCAATTCAAATTACCGTTTCGTTTTAAAGCAGCCGTGTGTGTGCCGCAGTAGCTCGGTGGTTAGAACGCCAGATTTTCAATGACGAGGACATTTCTTAGACAATCTCGTTCGCTACATGTTGCCAGTATTGTTTTCGGAATAGACACTAAAAGCATTTAGTCCCGTGCGCCAACACAGGGAGCACATGTGTAACCAACTGTGCATTCCCATCTCTCAACCACAAGCGTATCGGCAGAAGCGTCTTTCGCGCTTTTCGGTTAATGTTGCCAACGACCTCGCACGAAGATATAGTTGACTTGTTCATACATTCAACAGTGTCCTCGTGCGAGGTAGTTGGCAACATTAACTGTATCGATTCGTGAATGCTTCTGGCGAAACTCGTCTGGTTGAGATATGGAAGTTAAACTGCAGACTTTTATTCATTCAGATGACCCAATATAATAAATTTTCGCTAGATAGTATCTAGAACCTAAAATAGCAACATTTCGCCTAACACACTCTCCAGGCTAAACACTGGTTTAAAAACTTAAATCAAAATGCTGAAAAAAGGCTGGTCGTCAGTTGATGGAAAGTCGACAATTGTTGAAGATGGCACCGATACAGAAGATGTCTACAAAAACGCCCCGCGTGGGAGCCATTAGTGTCGATTTATATGTTAGGACGGCGACAGAATCATGTATATAACACCACTGTATTCTTCCTCGCATCACAATCTCACTTGCCGTCATCACGAAGTCTTCAGTGTTCTTGTGTCAGGTAAGCAAGCACAACTTTGGTAAATATTTCGTTTAAGATGTGTGGTATATTACTATTATTATTATTTCAATAACGTCTCAAATTGTTCTCATTCCAGCTCTTGATAACTGCATTGACGTAGATACCAGGCGACGAAAATCAGTGGTATTTATTATTATTTAATATATGATTTATTTTTCTTTTAGAGCCTGACTGATCCGAAAATGCGTTCGAGCGTCTTTCTTCTGATCCTGGGTTTGATGCTGCTGGTGTCCGTCTCTCGAGGATACATTGTGGTAAGTCGTTTCTATTCTTTCTATGAGCAGTCAATCTCCGTCCCCGTGATTTCACAATGTGGCGATATTTTGGACGTAATTATATATTGCAAGAAAATATTGTTGGAATGGTCAAAGGTGGCGAAGTTTCTAAAATGTGTCGATCTGAAAATAAAACATATAAATTAAAAATATCATTCTTTACGTTTTAATCTCTATTGCTGTAGTACAAACATAACCAGTAATGGTGTAAATTGACCGACAAATAATAATCCCGGAAAACGATATAAAATATGTAATCTTCAAATGTGAATGTCGGTAATTGTAAAAAAACAGTTTTGTAGATATCTCGTAATGTAAATATGCTTTATATGATCGACTGGTCGTGTGGCTTCGAAAATATTAAGAGATGAGAGTGTAAGTTGCTTTGTACGTTTTTACGCCAAAACGTCAAAGTTTTCCTATAGTTCAATTGAATTAACTACTCGTTTCTTCAGTTCATTAGTAGGCACAACCCACGTATGTTTCTCTAGTTCTAAATGTGTGTGATTATATACAGAACACAAAGGAAGAACCCGCCGTCGTCTCGGATGAGGCCAGTGATGATGAACTAGGTAGGTGTTTCTAAAATGTAAATATTTATAAGAGAATATACGAATATTTCATATAACATGTGTAGCGTAACCACGAATGTGAAAAGTGTTGTATAACGCATTATCTGCAATACATTATCAGTAGCACATTAGAAATGGGAAATGGCAAAGGTAAATATGTTAAGGATTACCTAATTATATTTGAAAAAACAGTATCTATTGATTAATACATAAAACACAATATAAAGGATCCTAGTGTTGGGAATAGGCAAATTGGTATATGAAAAGGGAATATTTATACATATGTGTGTGTGTGTGTGTGTGTGTGTGTGTGTGTGTGTGTGTGTGTGTGTGTGTGTGTGTGTGTGTGTGTGTGTGTGTGTGTGTGCGTGTGTGTGTCTGTGTGTGTGTGCGTGCGTGTGTGCGTGCGTGCGTGTGTGTGTGCGTGGGTGCGTGTGTGCGTATATGTGTGTGTGTGTGTGTGTTTGATGCCTCTAAAAAACACAATCGTTCTATATTATAATTATAATTTTAAAATAAGTCAAGCATATATGCTTCCAAATTAAATAAAATGTCCATGCTCTAAGACTTACGTAGATATATCCTGGCATTCTGACATTTATATATATCATATGCAATGTGAAGTGTTAAATATCCCGAAAGGCAAAATATCCAATTAAATTATTATTAACTTTTAGTTTGGTGCAGGGGTCAGATATTGTATCGAAAGTTATTGCTATAAACATGTGTGTGCGTGCATGTTTTAAAATGCACGATGATGTTCCTATCTTTACAATCACTCGTGCATATTTAATGTTATGCAGGAGACCTCGCACGTGAGAAGAGATCCGGCGGCAACATGTTCGATAAAGCGAAACACAAGAAATGGTGGTGGTGTGATTAAATCGTAAGTATTACGGTATTTGGTACATTCCAATACAGCTATTGTCACTTTATTAGCCATATATAAAATGTGACAAAAATATTGTCTTGCTGTAGTTTAATCGAGCGTGGAAGTGGGTGTTGTAGCGTTGGGTCGGTTTATGAGTCCCACTTGTGTAGTTTAACAGGTTTATATGCATTTGTGCAGCTATGAGTACGTGAGCTGGTCTACGTTAGCAGGGAGAGAAGGAACTTTCAAAATGTTTCCACTGATTGTTATTTGGTGGCGCGGACAAACTACGCGATCAACTAAAAACTCAATGTTTCAATTATACAAATGTATGGTTATATTGTTAAGGTGGTTTCACATAAATGCGCTTTACTGGTTGATGCACATTTTTATACGATACGTGGATTATACAAATACATATATTATGTACGATGACACTACCTATGGGAGAAAGCAAACGCGCACGTTCAAACTTGTTTTGCATTCGTTCCAGCCACGTTGACGAACATTCGCCGCGCTCCTTCTATGGCAACTGCTTCTTTTATAACCACGTGACACGATTCGCTGGAACCATCGTGCGGCAGGAAGAAACATGCAGCGTCCCTCTGGCAGAAAACAATTACTTACCGATATTTTCCAAAACTTTAACATTAAATGTTAACTAACTGCGCAAATACTAATATTAAAGAATGGTGTTTTAGATTGCTATTGTTGTGTACTAACTTTAACTACATTTCACGGATTCGTTTCAATGTCATGGACATATGCTTTGTAAAGCATACTGACAATAAATGCGGCTCTAACACGACACGTGTTTCATGGTTGTTTATTTGAGTATGAATGCGGGCATGGACAAAATGGTGTTCTAAATAGTTCGCTTGTGGGTGCATGTGAATATTTCACGATTATACATTTCTGCAAGAGAACGACTAGAACTCACCATACTTCCGATCTGCTAGTACAATGTAAATCTGTGGGGTGGATTAGTACCAAAAAGACAGTGATATTGGCCTAAATGGTTGATGCAGATGTGTGGCGTAGACTGGGTTATTTCTTATTAAACGTCATAAGTCAAGCCATACGTCCCAATATATTCGAAATACTCTCAATCTCTCTCGCTCTCCCCCCCCTCACTCTCAGATCGGTGCCACCTATTGAATCTACAGTAGGGACACACCAACGTGTTGCTGCAGCTACGCATACATATTGTAGTGAGCATCGTGCAGCATGAGCCTATTACTGAATCAAATCTCATGTTGGTCCCGTCATATTGTTGGCGAGCAGGTTTCGAAAATCTTGTGGATATTGACAAAATCCATATAGTGGAAAATATTGATGGTAATGTTTAGACCCTTCAGTTCTCCCTTAATGTAAAACAAAAACTGCCCTTTAATCTTGACAGTTACTAAATTGCTCTGACCTCGGAGGACAACGTAATTGGGAACTGAAAGAACCCTGGGAACCCAGGATTGGCACAGCTCCAAAAGCTTATTTGGCAAACTGGCTAAGGATGCTGATGGGAGTCACTGCTCAGCGGTTGAGATGGTGGGTTTAACACGTTGACCAATGGTAGAGCATATTTTGGTATTTAAGCCTCTACTGACGTCGTCTGAATTTGGTAAGCTGAGAGTACAAATACTCCAACTGAGAGTATAAATACTCCAGAGGAGCGTTTTTAAAGGGCGGGCTATTTTAAATTCACACTGATGTGTGTAGTCATGCCGAATTTTAGACATCCAAATGTTCAGTAAGGGTGGCACTGGTGGCCATACCTGCTATAGCCACGATTTCAACATTTTTGCAGTTGCTGCACACAGTTGTATGCCAATGTACATATTTAATGTAAACTACTTATGTTTTGATCATGCGACTCGCTTTTGCCATCATCGGCAGTTTGTTTACAATCTCGTCTGATGAAGAGCGGACCGCCGTTCCTTTACAATAAAAGTAAGGGGCCATCCATAAAGTACGTCACACTCGGGGGGTGGGGGTTGTCCTGGCACGCGTTACGGAGCTTTACGAGGGGTATATTTCAACTTAATTATAACGGAAAAGGAATGCGGGCTCTAACATGCATCAATAAAATATGCATAATGGCGTGCGAAAACTCTACAAAACTTGTGGTGAAAAATAGATCTATGCATAATAGGTGTGGGGGTCTTTATCAAAACGACCGTAGTTTTAGGGGGGTTGTACAGGCCAACGTTAGGAAGCGTAACAAGTGGTGGGGTGGGTCTCACAAATACCTAACCCATATACTACGCGGGTAAACAAAATAGAACGAGAACGTCATTGGCAGTGTGATAGCGAGGCTATGACAGCCTGCCTTCACACTGGTGAGACAAGGGGCAAGTAAACACAAGCAATGTCGGACAAGACAGGTGTAACGATTCCCGTTGTCGACCTGGACGAATTCAACATTACGAAGAACCCGGAAGACGTCAGCCAACAGGTTCAGCACCAACTGGCTGCTGACATATGCGACGCTTTTACTACTGTTGGGTTCGTGTGCCTACGAAACCACGGCATCCTGCCGGAGACGGTACGTAGACCCTTGACGGACTTTGAACAACGACTTGATGAAAAATGCAGCAAGCTCGGTCGAAATAAAAGTCGCCACGCTGGGCGAAGGACGATTCGTACAACTATAAGTTAGAAGCAGAGAACTCGCCCATTAAGCCCTAGTGTGTGTGTGTGTGTGTGTGTGTGTGTGTGTGTGTGTGTGTGTGTGTGTGTGTGTGTGTGTGTGTGTGTGTGTGCGTGCGTGCGTGCGTGCGTGCGTGCGTGCGTGCGTGCGTGCGTGCGTGCGTGCGTGCGTGCGTGCGTGCGTGCGTGTGACACCAACTCTACTTTCAACATTTGTGAGAGGTAGGAAGTTTGAAACCCCGTGGCCTTTGCTAGCAATGCAGGAGTAATTTTCCACCAGCGGGGGTGTCGATATATAGATATATATATATATATATATATATATATATATATATATATATATATATATATATATATATATATATATATATATATATATATATAAGACAGCTATTATTATGTTTGTATCGTAATTGTGTGTTGGAATAAGGGATTGATTGATTGATTTATGACTGACATATTTAATATATATATTAATACGCTAACTTTGGGGGTTCCTCCAAGGCGCCGCACATTGGCGATGTATTTATGTGTGCCACACTCCATGTGAGGTCAGACCACAGATGAACTTCTTGTTTATTGTTTTACACAATTGTAGGCGTATTAACACGTAATATGCCAAATAAAGAAATTGATGACACGAGTGCAAATGAGTAGGCCTATTCACGTTTTTGCGTAGAGTGCACTGGCTTTGAAATGGTGTATTTTTAGAGTTTGACAGGCGGAGGGATTCATTGGGAATTATTGTGCTATGGGTCATGTGAGCACTTGGAAATCTAGACATTAATGTTATGTAAACATAGACTGGCACCGCACATAGGGGCATTTAAAAACAGCTGGAAATGCGTGTGGTTTTACCTAAATTTAGTCAGCATATCAATGAGACGATGGCAGTTATTGTGAACAGTTTTAATTAATTGCAATGATTCGGTTTTCTTACGATCAGACAAAACGTTTGCATGACATGCAATATTGAACTGTGGTCTGATACGATCGCCTCTCTCTATATTCAGTCCAATCGTTGGTCCAATCGCCTCTGATCTACCAAGTTGTGATGATCAATCGTCACTCATAGATTCACTCATACCTCGCAATGTTCGCTATCCTAAGATATCTCTCTATGAGTAATGGCGGGCGGATATTATATGTTGTCTTGGACCACAAAAAGCCACAGAGTGGTTCAACTCTTAGTTCGTTCACTGTGTCCGTCTTTGTCCGACAGGTAGAAGATAACTCTAAATAGCTACCTTTGTTGTAGTTGTAGTAGGGCGAATATTTGAAAATCAAATGTGGTTCACCCCTGGACGTGTATAAGCGAGTCCTTAATTTTACACATCGTTAAGACATATACGTATATATATATAGCTTGAGGTATAATTATATAAAGTGTTCCAGTTATTTAAAACTTGATTAATGAGTATGTTGTTGTTGCTGTCATTTTCTGATAAGTTGGCTCAGATTATTTGCAAAAAACACTTCGCGTAGGCGGCTGGCGTAAAATGACTGCACGAACCGGCGTATACTGTAGGTCACTGTAAATTAATTACCCGCTTGGGTAGGGCCAGTGGGTGAGCATTTAAATGTCAGCGGTTCTTTGAAGGAAGACCGTGACGATATATTGTACAATCGTAGTTTCTTAGCGTCAGCCACGTGACATTATACACAATGAGGTGTCTGAGGTGTCAAGATTTAACAAGATTTAACAAGATTTACCATCCAAGCCAAAGGCCCAGATGGCAAGTGGACAAGGAAGCCATTGGCTTATCGAGAGTCCAACAATGTTCATCTACTTATAACCCGCCCTCCTGAGATATGTGTCAACCTTGTTTTTAAACATATTCACGCTGCTAGCAGTTACACAATCTGTAGATAATTTGTTCCATTCATTTATTGTCCTCTGTGAGAATGAGTGCTTCCTGATGTCCAATCTACATTGATCCTTTACTAATTTTACCTCATGTCCTCTAGTTCTGCTATCCTTCTTGAGTGTGAAAAACATATTTCTATCAATATTTTCATACCCATTCAATATCTAAAAAACTTCAATCTGATCTTCTCTTAACCTCCTTGTCTCTAGAGTTGTTAAACCACATTCTTTCAGGCGTTCTTCATAACTAAGGTCTCTAAGTTCTGGAATCATTTTAGTTGCTCTCCTTTGTATGCGTTCAAGCGTATCTATATCCTTCTTACGATATGGTCTCCATGCTTGTATACAGTATTCTAAATGAGGTCTAACTATTGCTTTATAAAGAGGTATAATTAACTTTTTCCCTTGTATGTTATGTTTCTTCTAATCAATCCAATAATTTGATTACCCTTTGAAGCTGCAATACCACACTGCTCTGAAACTTTCATATCAGCGCTTATTTAACTCCTAAGTCCTTTTCTTTTACAGTAGTACCCAGAACAGTATCTCCCATTTTATAGTTTACATTCAAGTTTCCATGTCCTGTATGTAGGCATTTACATTTCCAAAAATTGAACAGCATCTGCCATTTCTTAGACCATTTCACTAATCTGTCTAGATCGTTTTGTAAATGTTGTTTATCACCATCAGTATTAACCTTTCTAAACAGTTTTGTGTCATCCGCAAATTTCAGTACGTTACTTGTTATACTGTCGTCCAAGTCATTGATATATATTAAGAATAATATAGGTCCTAATACTGATCCTTGAGGTACCCCACTCAAAACCGATTTCCAATTTGAAACTTCTCCATCTACTGCAACTCGTTGTCTTCTGTCAGTCAGCCATTGTTCTATCCAGTCAGTTATGCTATCCCCGATACTATGGGCTTTTAATTTAAGTAGTAATCTTTGATGTGGCACTTTGTCAAAAGCTTTCTGAAAATCTAAGTAGATAATATCTACTGGCGATTCCACGTCTATCCACTTAGTGATTTCTTCCAACAAACATAACATATGTGTTAAGCATGACCTCGCTTTAAGGAATCCATGTTGAGATGAATTTAATAATTGATGCTTAACGAGGAAGTCCACCATATATTCTTTAATTAACCTTTCTAACAATTTACAACTCACTGACGTTAATCTCACTAGTCTGTAATTTTCTGACTTATTTCTCGAACCTATTTTAAATAATGGTATTTAAAAAGGGTCGCTGCGGGTATGACATACAGGGAGTGTCGTGAAGGCCGTTACGTAGACAGATCACTGCGCAACATGGCCCGCACCCACCTAGTTGACATTAGAGCTTCCCAATATCAGGCGACTTCGAGATGACGTAGGGGACAAAGTGTTGGGATGCGCTCGGTCAAAGGCGTCGTAGAAATAGCTGTTTTCCACGATTAGGTCACTAATCAACAGTACAAGGAAACGGTGATAGATAATGTCATATTGAGACACATTTAATACGTATTAATACATACTGTTAAACGCGCACGTTACTTAGTTCGCCGTATTCATATGCATGAGTTGTGCTTGTGGATAAATTGCTCTTAGCCAGAGTCCCTGCGTTGTGGCTTGATTGAGCTATCCTTGAACGAGTCTAATGTCGATAAGTGACATCATGCTCTATATCTGCATCAATCATTTAGGCCACTCTCGCGGTCTTTTTGGTCTGGCATTCTAACCGCAAAGACACTGCGCCCCCACACGGCAGCTTTTAAATTGTGGGTCATTGTGTGAGAAACGTATAAAAAGTCACTATGACATACTCCTGTGTGTTTTCACATTTTAAGAGGGGCTCGCACAGTGTGAAATATATTCAACATCTCGCTCTTGGGTAAATAAACGTCCAGCGTGGCTCATAACTTACCACAATCGACCCCTGCACGCAACATCAACCAACCAGGACTGTCCTCGATCACCCTCCACCGTTTCCGACATAGCACTATGGCTACACAGACATCAAATTCATCCTCAGTGTCAACGTTGTTAGTCCGTTGCAGCATGACTGCTATACTGCAATGTTTCTTGTGATATCTCATATTCAATGGTATCCACAATGTGTTGCTTCTAGAATGACTGGAGAGCTTCGTAGACTCCGAGATGGGTGGTAACTTTACCTCACAAGAAGAATATGCCGACTTGTCAGTGGCATAATCTTCTTCGTCATCGACGAACGTCTTTGCTGCTTTCTCATCCTCATTAAGTTTGCTGGCTCTGCAAAGGATGCCAGCTCCCACTGTAGCAGTCACACCCATTCCTAGCAAGGTGCCAATCCATGGACCATCATTCTTCCCTTTCTCCAGTCTCCCTCCACATACCATTGTGTGACATGTCAAACAGCAGACGTAATGTAAGTACTGACTAAAACAGCCTGAGTGTTCACATTCACCCAGTCATACTTGAATATGTCCATTACTATACTTACTTAGAGGATTCGAACCCCGTTCCTTTCGATTGAGTCCGATGTTCTAGCCATTCCGTCATACAGTATTACATATATTTCTCTGACGATAGAAATGCTCACTCTGTTTCTGAAGTGAATCTACTTAATCAACATTAATATCACCACCTACATTCTAACGATAATCGACCCCAATCTCACTCTCAGATAATAAATAATTGAATCATAATTGGTACTGTCATTTAAATAACTATACAACAATGAGTAGCTGGGACAACTGGACAAAGTGGCAAACATTTCTGTGTTCTCATAGTTGTAACTCAAAATTATATTCCTTTTTCCTTTCGCATGATATGACTCACGCCACGGACAGTCACAAACAGTTGTTGCTAAATATTGATTCCCACTTTCCACTGAACATTTTTGCCAAGCAAAACTAGCAGGATGCTAAACATATTGCCATGAAAGACACATTTTACCCATGCTCCCCTAGAAATGTGTGTTGTATACAAATTCAGTACACGTCACCTAAAGATTCTTCGATGAAATATCTACGCAGGCTTTCTGATCTACGAGGCTCAAGAGTTACAAAATGCTTTCGCACTCGGTGCGACCTTCACCCCAACACCAGAACGAAACTAGTGTTTCTCTTCTGTGAGAACGAGGTAAATTCCGTTCTCAGCTGGGAGATATTGTGTTCTTCTCTGCGACTCTGATATTTTTCCTCCAAAAACATCTGGTCATACACTGAAAAGCCTCACAGGTGCCTTCCAAAATGGTGCGGCAAATGAGCACACCCAGAAACAGGAAAAGCCATAAATAAAGAATTAAAGTTAAAATGAGTTAATATCATGATTGAACATGAATCGTGTTGACTGCAATATCTGTTTGTCAACATTAACAACAGTTTTGATGAAAGTGACGGGTATCCATTTTGACGATGTCGTTTAAGTTCTAAATCTCAGCGCATTCCTCATCCCTAGTATACACCACACATGGCTCCCAATACTATAGTAGG
This sequence comes from Lamellibrachia satsuma, assembly GCA_033239005.1. NCBI lineage: Eukaryota > Metazoa > Annelida > Polychaeta > Sabellida > Siboglinidae > Lamellibrachia > Lamellibrachia satsuma. The sequence goes on from BSQZ01000053.1 coordinate 4,530,327, forward strand.
CACGTGGGGAAAAAATTAATAATATTTACCAGAATGTTGTTATTTTGCATAGAACTTGGAGAAAACTTAGCGAAAGTGCTTAAGTTTTTATTTTCAGAATTTATTTATTATATATATATATATATATATATATATATATATATATATATATATATATATATATATATATATATATATATATATATAATAAATAAAATCAAATAAAGACAACTAGCTTATTTATACTTAGGTTTATTATAAAGAACAAAACTGTGCATTCTACAGCCGAGTGCCTGGAACGATGACTTGCGTAATTCCGAGACCAAATTAGCTATATGCCGGACCACGTGGAAACATCATACTTCGTCATTTGATAGGCCGAATAATGGAATCTCCTTTTCCTATAGGCTACATTTCACGTTATAAGTGGCGTAATTCCCAAAACTAAAAGAAGACAGGTATCCCGAGTCTTAATAGTTGTTTTCAGTCCTATAACGTCTTTTTATGAAAAAAATGGCATGATAAGTGGTGAATGGTATTAATTTGACCGTATCTCCAAACGTTCTCAGTCTAGGAAATATCTTCGAGAACGAGGCGGAAGAATGGAATCTCCTTTTGCTATCAGCTACATTTATTTATTCCTTGCACCAGTGGCGTCTTATCTATCAATTGGCGTTGTATTTAAAAAAACGCAAGAGCAGTCATTTGGGCTTATGCATTGTTATGTTTTTCTTCCTGTCAGGCAAAGATGGAAACAGTAGCCGAAGTGAGTGTGTGCCACACTTCAGATGAGGTCAGACCACATATTAACGTCTTGTTTATTGTTTTAACACGATTGTAGGCGTAGTAACACGTGATATGTAAAATAAAGAAATTGATGACACGAGTGCAACTGAGCAGGCCTATTCACATGTTTGTGCGGATCGTAAATGTTGCCTTTGACCTTCAAAAGCCGCACAGTGGTTCGCCCACTGTGTCCGTCTTTGTCCGACAGGTAGACAATAACTCTAAATAACTTCCTTTGTTGTAGTTTAATAAGTGAATTTAATGTTTTTCCGTATAATTCATTCGCCGTGCTGGGCAGATATTGAATGATATGAGTGCGTCTTTCTGCACGTGTGCTAATAGAGGATAAATGTTCTGTTAACTATTGAAAAAAAAATATTTTGAAGGAATTAAAATAATGTTATAATGGCAGAATATTTGAAAATCAAATGAGGTTCACCCCTTTTGTCACAAGGACGTGTGTCAGCTAGTACTTAAAATTACACATCGTTAAGGGATATGCATATATATATATATATATATATATATATATATATATATATATATATATATATATATATATATAGATATATATATATATATATATATATATATATATATATATATATATATATATATATATATAACTAACGTGATTACATAGTTATATAAAGTGCTAAGTGTTCCAGTTATTCAAAACTTTATTATTCAGTATGTTATTGTTGCCGGTATTTTCTGCTAAGTTGGTTCAGATTATTTCATGTAGGCGGCTGCAGTAAAATGACTACACGAACCGGCACACGCTGTAGCTCCCTGTAAATCAATTACCAGCCTGGGTAGGGCCAGTGGGTGCCCATTTAAATGTCAGCGGTTTTTTGAAGGAAGATCGTGACGATATGTTGTATAATCGTAGTTTATTAGCGTCAGCCACGTGACATTATGCACTATGAGATGTCTTCGGTGTCGCTGCGGGTATGACATACAGGGACTGTCGTGAAGGCCTTACGTAGACAGATCACTGCGCAATATGGCCCGCACCCACCTAGTTGACATTAGAGCTTCCCAACGTCAGGCGACTTCGGAATGACGTAGGCGACGAAGTGTTGGGATGCGCTCAGGCAAAGGCGTCGCAGAAATAGCCGTTTTGCACGATCAGGTCAGTAATCAACAGGACAAGGAAACGGTGATTAATAATGTTATATTGAAAAACATTTAATGCATATATACGGCTAAACACACACGTTACTTAGTACGCCGTATTTATATATTGATTGACCTATCTTTGAACGGGGCTAATGTCGATAAGTGACGTCACGCTCTACATCTGCAGCAAACATTTAGGCCACTCTCGCGGTCCTTTTGGTCTGGCGTTCTAACCGCCGAGCCACTTCGCCCCACACACGGCAGCTTTTAACATGTGGGTCATTGTGTGAGAAACAAATTATTATACACAACCATACCATATATTCAAAGACTAAATACTAAAGACTAAATATATATATATATATATATATTTAGTCTTTAGTATTTAGTCTTTGAATATATGGTATGGTTGTGTTAATATATATATATATATATATATATATATATATATATATATATATATATATATATATATATATATATATATATATATATATATATATATATATATATATATATATATATATATATATATATATATATATATATATATATATATATATATATATTCATAGACTCTTGAGAAATGTTGACAGTGGCTTGGGTAGCATACTGCATTTCAAGGTCCTTCCTCAATTAAGTTATTTTGCTGGCCTCAATTCAGAAGAATATTACGAAATGTCAAACCTAGGTAGATCTGACATTTCAGATGAATTTTACGAAATGCCAAACCCACGCCACTGTCAAACTTTCTCAAGAGTATGTCTCCCAAAACAGCAGCCCCTTTTCCTCGTAGATGGAGCCCTCGTTTCATCAAAATGTCTGCTCTCCCAAAACAATGGTTGTGCATTCCTTAACGTTCAAGATTGATGACCGTGTGACTTTAAAGGCTCGCTTCTCGACCGCCCCCTTTTATTGGTGCATAAGTAGGTTGGAACGTCTTTGTACCACAAAAGCGCTGCAAACGATTGATGCTACACCTTTGTTGGTACAGAAACAGCGTTATCTTCCACAAGCGCTGTAAATGTTTTATGATACACCTATCCTAAACAAACATGCTACACCAACAATTACAGCACGGAATCTACCAATCTGCGGAGGTGGAGATATAATATTCGAGCAATGTGTCAAATAGTCGGTGATTAGATTTGTCCCCGTAAGGCGGACGAAACCTGTTGTGGTTCAATGGCCAACACATGCAGAATGTTCTTACTGTTAGGCGGAGGAGCTGTGTACGATACAACGGCCAATCATCCCAAACCCAAAGGGAGACCATCCGGGAAGATAGGCGTGCACTCGGAAAAACACGTTTGTCTCAGCATGGTTGGATGTGATAAGCTTGTCTTTGGACATCGATGATATGTAGAAATAGCAAAAACAGCGGGCAATGATCTACATGAGCATGGTGAGACCCAATTTGGAATTTGTCTCATCTTTTTGGATTTTATCAAGATTTTAACAAGATTGCCATCCGAAACAACAAGTTCCGGATGGCAAATGGACAAGGAAGTCATTGGCTTATCGAGAGTCCAACAATTTTCTCATCTATGTTTAGTCCGCCCTTATCAAATATCTGTCAAATATATTTTTTAACATATTCACACTACTAGCATTAAAACAGTCACTTGGCAGTTTATTCCATTCATTTATCACCCTCTGTGAGAAAGAGTACTTTCTCATGTCCAACCTACAATCTACGATACAACGGCCAATCATACCAGAACCAAAGGGAGACTATTCGGAGAGATTGGCGTGCACTCGAAAAAACACGTTTGTCTTAGCACGGTTGGACTGTGATCTTAAGTTTCTTTTTGGGTTGTATGCAGTTCCCCGTGAGATAATGTTTCCTTTGTGGTGTGTACAAACTGACTTCAGTCCTGAAAGGGACAGCGACCCAACCACATTTTGCTACGAAGAGACAAAGTTAAAAAAAGCATGATTCAAACAAATATCGACAAGCAGTTCGGTTTCAAAGCTTATCACTCTACAGGCGATGCCTTACCACAAATTATACAACATTTATACAAACCAATTGACGAAACGCGATAGTCTAGACTAATATGCCTTGATAGCAGAGCATTCGATAGAATGTGGCACACAGGCTTGATGGCCAAATTAAAGTGCAGAGGGATACGTGGAAAGCAACTATCCCGACTAAATGACTACCTGAAGCACATAGTTCTGAGAGCTGCAAGGTTTCCAAAAAGATTCGTTCTAGGACCTATCCTATTCATTATGTTCATCGATGATATGTAGAAATACCAAAAACAGCAGGTAATGATCCACAAGAGCATGGTGAAATCCATGATGGAATTTGTCCCATCTGTTTGGATGGCAGCCTCTGAAACATCGCTACTCACCTATGACTTTGTTAAGTATAAATTAGCTCTCAAAACTATAAAACCAACGAAGTCGTATCTTATGGTTTGATTAGTAGGAACAGAATATAGAATTTGCTGCCTTCTTCCGGTGATCGTTTAAATCTTTAAATGTGTGGTATGGTTGAGTTAAATACTTTGTTTCTCATACAATGACACACTGTTCGTGCATATTTAGACGTAAACTAAGACGCTTAAAAGCTGCCGTGTGTGGGGCGCAGTGGCTCGGCGGTTAGAACGCCAGACTGCTAATCGAGAGAACATTTCTTTGACAATCTCGTTCAACCCAGGTTGCCAGTGTTGTTTTCGGAATAGACACTAAAAACATTTGGTCCCGTGCGCCAACATACGGAGTATATGTGTTACTCCCACAGTGAGCTGCCACTACAACCCACCCCAAACAGTGTTACCACAACAAAAGGGAGTCATTTGTCTGTATTGTTTCAATGAAAAGGTAATCTCTGAAGCCATCAACCTATAGACCAGTTGGTATTTTCGTGTTGTATGAATAACAGCTCAGTTGACATACATATCACTTTTTATAAAGAGTACGCCGTGAAAGTGGATTCACAGGTCAGACAATGATTTCATAATCAGGTCGCAATCAAATGCAAATGCAAATGTTTAAAGTACCCATTCAAATGCAAATGCATTAAACATTTTATGGAGGCATTTGAATGCTCAACATTCAAATGCGCATTGAAATGTATATTCATTTGTTAACAAGCCTGGTAACCAACTGTGGATCCCCAACTACTTTGCACGAGAACAGAGTTCAATAGATCATATATTCAGTTGTGTCCTCGTGCGATGTAGTTGGTAAAACTATCTGTGTCGCGTCGTGGACGCTTCTGTTACGTGTCGTGTAGTTGAGATATGGAAGTTGCGCTGCTAAGTTCAACTGCACACTTTTTCGCATTCAGAGAGAACACATAAAATAGAAACATTTCGCCTGACAGTGCCGTCATGTAACACATGGGTTTGCAAACATAAATCAAACTGTTGAAAGCAAGGCTGGTCGTCATTTGATGGAAAGTCGACACTTGTTGAAGATGACACCGAGATAGAAGACGTCTACACGAACGCCCTCCATGGTAGCCATTAATATCGATTTAAAGGTTATGAACGCCGACCGAATTGTGTATATAAATACCACAGTATTCTTCCCTCGCCTCACAATCTCACTTGCCATCATCACGAAGTCCTCAGTTTGTCTGTGTCATGTAAGCAAGTACACTTTTGGTAAATATTTCTTGAAGATGTGTAGGATATTATTATGATATCAATAATGTCACACATTGTTCTCATTTCAGCTGTTGATAAAGGAATTGATGTGGCGACCAGACGACGACAATCAGTTTTATTTATTATTATTCCATCTATGATTTATTTTTCTTACAGAGACTGACTGATCCGAAAGTGCGTTCGAGCGTCTTTCTTCTGATCCTGTGTCTGACGTTGTAAGTGTCCGTCTCTCGAGGACACATTGTGGTAAGTCGCTTCTATTCTTTCTCGCCATCCCCGTGTCTTCGCAATGTGGCGATATTTTGTAGGTAAGGATATATTGAAAGAACGTATTTGTTGGAAAGGTCAAAGTTGGAGAATCGTAAGAATTACAAATATATATATATATATATATATATATATATATATATATATATATATATATATATATATATATATATATATAAATCTTATGCAAAGTGAAGCTGTTTTTCTTAAAATATTGAAAGACAAGGGTGTAGAAGTAAAAAACTCTTGAAACGCGTGGAAAAGAAATAGTAGAAACATTACGTCATCATTGTAACGGGTGATACGCAGAGAGTATAACGATTGTCATAAGTTAACCAATTCGCAGCTAGTTGCCTGGGTCATGTTTTAAATGCCCAACCTCTCTTAATGTGTCTATGAGAAAACACATATATATTAACAATATCATTCTTCAGGTTTAATCTTTATTGCTGTAGTATATACACCACCGGCAATGGCGTAATTTGACCGACAATTAATCATCCCGGGAAAACGATATAAAAATATATAATCTTCAAATGTGAATTGTCGTTATTGTAGTAAAGCGGTCTGTAGAACTGTCGTAAAACTAACAAGCTTTATAATATGTCGTAAAACTAGCAAGCTTTATATTATGACGCAGGTGTTAGCTGGTGGCGAGCGCCATGATAAAAACATGCTTAAAATTGTTATTTCTCTACTATATAATATATGTTTATTTAAGACAAAAATTCCACAATATATACATAAAATGAAAATACCTGCACGCAAGCACACACACATGTCCGTTTAATGTGTTTCACGGTGATGATTGAGAAAATGACATGTGCATATTTATGGTTGTGTCAAAGCAAGATGTTTCATGACATAATAATCAGTAGAAAGACACACTATTTAGAAATAATTCACAATATACACAGTTGTAAATTATGTTTCTACGATGAGGCCTGTAATGTACCCCCACACTGCCAAACGTTCGTTTCTTATGCAAAGAAATATTTCTTGTGGCAAGAACATTTTCGTGAATAAAATAAAATTTAGAAGATTTTTCTTAGCAAATTTCACATATGTGATTGACTAAGAAAATTGTCTTTAAGAAGATATTTCGCACTGCAGAAAGATGTTAGATAAATATTCTTAATGCTAAAATTGTTTTCTTGAATTAAAAAAACATTTTCTTACTCAAGAAAGATATTTGAAATACAAATTCTTATTGAAGAAATAAATGTTAAATACACATTCTTTAAACAAGATATATTTGTAATTTGTTCACATTAATATTTTCTTTCCCCCACAAATTGGTAATTTTATGCATGTAGGTAAAGGAAACAATCTTGGTGGCAAAATAGAAAGACGAAAGTTGGCACATATGCTATGTCAACAGCAAAGGTGTACAGACTTGGTGATAGTAATTCATCGCAGATAGGCTGCACTATTGCTAGCATTTTGTTCTATGTTAATTTGTTGGCTCGAACTTCATTAATTTTTATTTATTGATGAATACTGTGTGTGTGCGTGCGTGCGTGCGTGCGTGCGTGCGTGCGTGCGTGCGTGCGTGTGACAAGAAGGCCCTACACAGCTTACAGATTGCCAGTAACAATAATTCAACTATACAACAGGCTTGTTATCAAATGCATGTCAATGCAAATGCCATTTTCCAACATCACATTTAAATACAAATGTTTTGGTTATGCATTAGATATGCATTGTAATTATATAAGCACAGTTACATGTACTAATATAAGCATTGCACAGTGTAATACAACTATATACACCATGGTCTTACTTAGAAAGTGGATTCTCAGGTCAGACAATGATTATAAAACGTGCTGAGCATTCTGCTAACTACAGAGCCCTTTTTCAAAGTCTGACAAAGAGCATGTTTTGCAACTGTATTTACAATTTATACAATGTAAATGTCGATTTTATTAATAATGAATTTAATAATCAAAAAACTGCATATGATATACTATGAGGCTTATCATATATAAGCAATAATATAAAAATGCACATCAGGTGCAGAATCTATACTCTTGAGTGCCGAATAAACGTCCATATACGCGTATTTATTTGATGAAAAATTCCACTCTATACGCACCTTATTTGGCACTATACTATTATTAGATTTAAACATTTATGCCGGCCTACATTTTGCGATAATCGTGGCAAATTATGCAGGGCACATTTTTTTAGGAGAGCAATCGCTATCACCCCTATGTATAGCTCGTGCTAATAAATCATCCGCTCGCGCTAAAATCACTTCCTCCCAACTGGAGTTGCATGTGGCTCCCTCTGACGGCTAAGTTTTCTTCCTTTTGAATGACAGTCGTGAATTTAGCGGGATCCCGTGCTGCCAGATCCTAGATTTTTGATCCCGAAGCGTTAGACCGTTAGATTTTCATGATTAGATTAATCGGTCTGAATCCTTAGTTCTATGCAGCTCGATATGGTATACTATTAGTTAAAATTCAATTAGCACGGCGTAAACCGACCATAAATGGCCGCCGTGCGTAGCGTCTCAAACCAGTCGCAACCGGCTGATGACGGTTTCCCCTGAAACGGGCTTGGGTATTCAATTCAATACAACTTTAATGTCCATTTAAAAACGGACAATTCCCAGGTTTTTCTCACATATAAAACGCGGCTACTATATCTGCGGCGACGCGAATACGCACGAAGTTTATGCACATTCGGCAGATAAAACGAAATACACTGCTACCCACATAGTTTCTATGGACGCCTTGGGCTTGGCTTTAGGTCGAGTAAAAATGGTGAAAGATATCTTCGGCGCTAAAAAAGACAATTATACTAGTGCATTTTTGTGCACTATACTATTATTTGTTTTGAACAATTTGCCACCATATACTGTTAGTTGGCCTATACGTTTATTTGGCACTCGAGAATATGCATGTTTACTACATTGAAGTGTTATACTCATCAAACTTGTTGTATGGTCAGCATATTGTGTAAGACTTCTTATAAGGAAAATGTCTGAAAAGAACAAGTGGATATTTACGAGTGTGCCACTGCAACATTTTCTATGACATAATAATCAGTAGAAAGACACACAGTATAGACATTATTCAAAATATATGCAGTTGTAAAAATATGTGTATTTAAGTTGAAGTCTGCAATGTATGATACATTATCTTATGAAAACAAATTCTTAAATTCTTCTTTTTGACAGATGTTCCGTAATTATCAGCTTTGTGCCTTTCAGCTTGAGTTTGGATGTGATTTTTTTTCTCGATTCGTAGTTTGTGAATTTGACGACGATTGGACGTGGCTTACGAGTTGCGTCATTGATGTTGAGATCTGGACGATAACCCCCCCCCCAGACGGTGGCTTCTGTCAATGTAGTCTTGTGATAATTGCAGCCCAAGGTTGTTGTTGCATGAGGCCAGGACCGCTTCGTCGGTATCTTTGTTTTATCCGTTAAGCCGTGAAGCAGCAGACCATTATGTCTACTGTATTGTTCCTGGGCGTCAACTGCATTGCGCAAGGACCTATTGTCCTTTTCCAGTACGGCCATTTTCTTGGCATATAGTCCATTTTCTACTGCACAGGACTCACAAAGTTCATATTTGATGTTGTCCAAGACACATCCCTGCAAGATGTGTTTAGCAAGAGTGTCGGTGAATTTCGGATTGTTCATCAGTTTGATCACAATAGCCAGTGTGACAGCCTCGAGGATATTCTTCATGATAGTTTCATCATTTTCAATTAGTGTCAGGATAGCAGAACGCACGTCGCCATACTGAAAGATAAGTGCATCAGGCATGCTTTCGCCAGCTCCTTTACCGCGTTCACCTGGTGTCAATTTAGCGCTAAACTTTCTTGGCATTGTTGATAGCTTGATAATGTCCAGGTTAATTGTACAATAAAGGCATTAATATGGTTAATATTATTATCAAAGGCAATGTTTAACACCACAAGGCATGATCTGTAAAAAGTTGTTGTCTTGACACTTTTTTCATATTTTAATTTCTCATGGTACGGCTGATAATATGTAAAAAAAAAAGTTTTGCAATTTTAATTTCTATTAACATTTCTAGTCAATATGAAATGCAATACCGACTTGGCAATTACACTGTTTAATTTAGACGTCTTCAAAAATTATATTTAAAAAAATGCTATATCGAATTTTTCTTTCATATTTAAGTTTGTATGGATATTATCATATCATAAAACTATTTAACAACGAGATCTATAATAAACATTTGTATTGACGTCCCAATCAAAGTCAAATGCACTACAACTACTATTACTAACTAGGTCTAGAGTCAGACTCGGCTATTCAATTTATTAAAAGTTTAAGTCTTCCAAAACTCATACCTCGAAAAGATCTTTATCGATTTTGAAAGTGTTTTCACATTTCAGTTTCTTGTGGATTCTGCCATACCGTTAACACAAAAACATAATACAACTAATTGCTTCATAGTAATATTTTCTGGTTTCATTTGCGTAAAATATACTGTTTTCAACGAGAAAACACGCGCACTGTTGACGTACATTTGGCGTGTTTTACTCTCAATTGGGTTACATCCGGTGTTTGAAACGGCCTTGACATTACCTCAACTTCCTTATCAAGATAAACTGCAACCTCGTGTATTACTGTGATGAAGAACATAAAAATATTTCATATCACACGTTGTAAACTGGCTATAAATAAAACTAGCATTTTATTAGATATACGTGGTGTTGTATTGCTTATAATGGTTTGGGGCTTTCATTTTATAACACTTATGAAGCGAATGGGTCCATGGATAACTTCCCTACAGTGCACAGTATGTTACAACTATTGGAAACATTTTCCTAAAAGTAAAAATGCAACACAATCTGTGGCAGTAATTATTTTAAGATGATCCTTATTTAATTGATTGATTAGACCATATCCACTGTCCATACATGTGGTCCTGTGACTATGTATGTAACATCTGAAGACTCCAGATCTGGAGCACGCCTAACTGACCCTTGATTGCAATTGTTAACAATGACTCAAGTGCTTCATAACAATGAACTTAGTGTGGGATCAGTGAAGCCATGAGACATGCAGCATGTCAAATGACGCCATGAGACATGCCAGCCTGGGTCTGAGAGAGCAGGGATTGAGGGAGCAGTGATAAGAGAAATGCTAAACAAAGAAATGTAGCCAGTGTCTTGTTAGGAAACAAGTCATCGTGTTGATGGCTTTGTTTTAATTGAAGTGAATGTTAATGCAATAAAATAAAAAGTTTTTTACAGTTATCCTCATAAAAAATATTTGATCAATTTGCATTGCATATTCACTTGTTGCTGAGATATATAAATTACATTAATTAATAATGTTTAGTTTAAAATACGTTATTATTTAATATTTATAAAATATGTACTCGTGTTCGTACTCGTGAGAATGTACTCGTACTCGTACTCGGCTTTTGGCAATGTACTCATACTTGTACTCATCCATCATCAATGTACTCGTCCTCGTACTCGCCCTCGTATTCGTCCTCGTACTCGTACTCGTACTCATGCATCATCAATGTACTCGTACTCGCCCTCGTACTCGTACTCGTACTCGTACTCGCCCTCGTACTCGTACTCGTACTCGTACTCGTACTCGTACTCATGCATCATCAATGTACTCGTACTCATGAAAATGTACTCTGCCCCAGGTCCAACAAATCTTCTCCAGTCACGCGGTCTTGTGGAAGGCAGATGAGTTCATTCCACGTCTTCCCAGCCAGCTTCCTTTCTTATTCCACAGTTCTTCATCTGGTGCACAGTGGTCTTCCCTTCTCCTTTTTCCCAGGTAGTGCCCATTTCAAAGCGGCATTTGGAAGACTACTTATGTTCATGGCCAAACAATATCCACATTGTAATACTGCACCAATACAATGATCTGTCGAAACTTCTGTCTGAACTGTTGCTATATAAGTCTGTGTTATCAAGTGTCTTAATACAAGTATATTGCCGACTATTTCTTGACATATATGTTTAGTGAACATAGGACATTAATTAAATAGTTCCAGGTTATTCCCATGCGCTGTGGTCTGGCCTACCAGAGAACGGTGTTTTTTATATAATTAATATTATTAATAGTATACGCTTCACACAGAATGTGACGTGACGATACATCATATAAAACGCTGTTGTTGAAAGACGAGAGTCTGTAGTCAGTTTCCTTTCCTCGCAGCACGTACTTGAACCATACGAACGTCCCAGTGTTGAAAGCAACATGTTTATAATATTATTAACGCTACCACATAAAACATTAATCCAACCGCAAATAATTATTTCTGCATTTGTATTACTGCCATATTACTAGTGACTCCAACGAGAGTGACCAAATGTTATCTTAGTAGGAATCTCCCGTCCCATACACATTCTTGACATTGAATTTTAATTTTCTGCTGTTCAATGTATAGTTTGAAGTTATGCTTAGTGATTGCTTTCGTTTTACTGTAGTAAATATCTTGTTTGCATGCGATTATAATATTTAGCTGTTCTCCGCATAAACAATAACATTTTTAGTTTTGAAAACTGCTCGGGTTTAATTAAATACGCATTGTTGTTGAGAGTGTGTATCTGACATGTCCAGCACCCATTTGAATGGTTGTTTTTTGCAAAGTCATGATCTTTTCTATTTTCTATTTACAGAGGTATTTCGTGCCAACCTGTGTCTCATGCGTGCTACTTTTACAACGCTTTACAAAAGCCGGCCGGTAACGGAATTATAATATCATTATACATTAGCAACTGACGTCCTGGTGAACTATCCACAACAAATCTCTGCTGCAACGTTCCAGTGACATTTAAACTAGTTTAGTGGTAACGATGGGTTTGCTTGGAAATGATAGTGTCTTGGAGATGAACAGTGGAATTAGCGACGAATCAGGAAACATTGGCATGCCGAGAGAACACAAACAACTGGCGTTTGCATTAATCGCTTCAATCGGCATCATTGGAAACGCCGTGACCATTTTCGTCATCGCACAGTCCTCAAAGATGCGCAGCAAGTTTACGAACATTTTTATCTTAAACCAGAGCAGCATTAATATGGCGACATCGGGATGCATCTTGGTAATTAAAACGATAACTTTTCCGAATGAAAACTTGTCCGGACTGGGCGGTGAATTGTATTGTAGACTCTTGGTGGAATGAATTTCTTCTATGGGGTTTAATGATATCGTCGTCTTACAACTTGATGGTGTTGACACTTGAACGGTACTTGAGGGTTGTACACCCATTCTTTCATCACAAATTTGTTTCTAAGAAAAAGATTCTGGCACTCGCTGGCGCCGCTTGGTGGCCGGGTCCGATACTAATGCTTTGTTTCGTCGTACCTACTTCCGGTGTCATTGATGGCCATTGTGTTTACAATGCTAAGTTAGACAATGAAACATAGAAGAAGGCACGCGGAGCGGTGTTGATTATAATTCAATATCTGCTCTCGATCACCGTGTTTATCACGTGCTACATCAGGATGTTTATGCGGCTACGAACCCTGGTTCTCCCGCTGGCTCCATCTATCGGCAACGAGGCAGCGTGTCAAAAGGCGAGCGCCAGACGCAACCTGTTGACGACTCTGTTCGCCGTCATCGTTGGATACCTGCTGTGCAATTCCTTCAATCAGTTGACGTATTTCGCGTACGCCTTCGGCGCCCATGTTTTCCAACTGCTGCGTTAATCCGTTCGTGTACGCGTTGAGGTACGAAGTCTACCAGAAGGAACTGCGGAAGTTGTTTTGCAAACGCCCTGCGCGTGAGTCGACTAGTGCATCGCTGAACACCGCAGTCGAAATGACATGATGATGTTATATTTACCTTCAGCAATTGAAGATGTGCATTTTCAATAAACTAAAATATATTAAAATTATAATGATGGCAACCAAATATATTTTGTACAATATTCCAACCAGTTCTACAGCGTTAAACTTTTGAGTCTAATGGGTGAAAAGATTTAATTTTTACATAAAAATGTGCACATCGCGTTTTCCTTGGGACCACCTCAAACCATCCCGCGGACCACCTGAGGGCCGCGGACCACAGTTTGAGGACCCCTGAGCTAGAATGTAGTAGAGGATGTCGAGTGTCGAATTGGGGAAAGAGCTTTAACAAGTGAGTAGAACCCGAGGGATGATGTATGAAGTAAGGTTGGTACAAACCGGGAAGCGAGATTGTGGGGGGAAGTTTGAGGAAAGGATTATATAATGTTTAATAAAAATACACATTGCAGGAAAATACTAGTAATGGATTCTTTTTTTTGTCTAACGAAATAGCTAGTAAGAAATAGCTGGTAAGAAATAGCTGGTAAGAAATAGCTGGTAAGAAATAGCTAGTAAGAAATAGCTAGTAAGAAATAGCTAGTAGGCTACACATCGATGTAATGAAATAGCTAGCAGGCTACATATCTATGCAATGAAATCGAAACATTGAAGGGATCTGGTTTCTAATAGAACATGATCTCACCGAAACCAAGACCATCCTCTAAATGACGACCACTTTCCGAAAGAACGCTCATGATAGTTGTCAACATTTGGTCATGAAAAGCGGTAAACGGTCTCCTCCACTCAACTTTCGTTGTTAACGTTTTGTTTTTACGTGTCGCCATGTTGTTGTGACCTCCTCATTCGAGGCGCACATACGCGCTAGAAAATGTGAAATCACTTCAGAGTGAAAAGTAATGTGCGTATTAAAAAGGTATTGTGTGCAACAAATAGGTAGGTTTTAACGTGTTTTTTTATTCCGAAAAGAGGGAAAGCAGTACCAGGAGAGAAAGAGACACACACACGCACGCGCACGCGCACGCGCACGCACACGCAGACACATATGAGTGCTTGTGATCGAAAGGTAGCGCCACTTCGCTCATGAATGCTGGACGCTGACTCGTTCAACCACAGTTATTATCTTTGTGTGACTGAGACTATGATGGCATCAACTGACGGCTATTCGTCGGCGCACAATGGAATTCGCATTACCCTGTGAATATGTTGATTATTGTGTGACGGGTAGTGAGACATAACTCGTCAACTGACCGCTAATTATCCGCGAACATTTGGAGCCTGATTATCGTTCATCGGACAGTGTGCCGTAACTTGTCAACTGACCGCTATTTATCGGCGAACATTGGGCGCCTGATTACCGTTCATTGGACGGGGCGCCGTGACTCGTCAACTGACCGCTATTTAAAAGCGAACTTTTGAATAGGCCTTGCCATGCTAATTGGTGACTATCGCGACTGGCGGTGCGTCGTAACTATGCATGAAAGGTGTAATCAGCGGTCATCGCCGCATCCGCATCGGTGTTATACAGACGTTCATCATGTTACTATGTGTGTGATGCTGTGATAATAAGGTTCAATGGCTGTGGATTTGTTTTGTATTAAAATATATAATATGTTTATGTTGGTTTGATAGCGAGTCGTTGGTCCAGAAAACACAACACGCAACAGTCGAAGGTGCAGATCATTATCTGTCAACTCGACTTTCCAATAGACTTTGCATATAATATTTGCAAAATGTTGATGTCTTTAAAAAATCACATCTCGAAAACTACTTTATCGATTTTGAAACTTCTTTCACATTTAAGTTTTTGTGGACACAAGCATCTCATTAAGCTATTTTAACAACCTGATCTACAATTTAATATTTTTATTGACATCCAAAGCAATGCCAAATACGCTAGGTTTACAGTCAGGTTCGGCTATACAATTTATTAAAAGTTAACGTATTCCCAAAATCATATCTCGAAAAGTTCTTTATCGATTTTGAAAATGATTTCACATTTCAGTTTCTCGTGTCTTCTTCTTCCAGGTACGAGTTACCCCTCTCGTCAACGCTTATAGACTCGTTGCGTGTGCACGCGTGCTAAGGTTTTGCAAGATAAAGTAATAAAATATTTGGAAGAAAGAGAAAAGATGATAGTGTGCGTATAGAACTGCAATTTGAGAAGATGAAAAGTTGATAGCGTGAAAACTGCAATGTCAGTTAGTGTTGCAAGCTGGAGATCTTCTGTCTGAAATTCTATAAACTTGGTGCTGTAGCTGCTTTGGCTGGCAGGTTATTTCAATTAGCTATTGTACGGGGCAAAAAAACTATACTGAGTGAATTGCTTTGTGATTAGGGAGAAAAGCTTCAGAATGCGGTGTCGAGAGGGCCTCACCAGGGATATAAGTTTCGGGAGGATGTCCAGGGCGACTATGCCATGCAATGTATTATAAAACATGACAAGGCGGATGTCGGTCCTCCTTTGTTGGACGCTACAGGTGTAAAGAAAATATGTCTCTAAGTTGAGGTATGCAATGTACCCCCATGTTTAGCATGTTGAACAGTGTTATACTCACCAGATCAGTTGTGTCGTCAGTAGATTGTATAAGACTTCTTATGATGAATGTTGACTAAATCGGAATAGCTGTTCTGCAAAGGCAACATTAAAACATAACTGAAACCGCAAATAGTTATTACTTATTACTTATTAAACAATTGCAATATGTGTAAAGATTCTTCTAGAATTTTATGTTCACTTTTCAAATTATCAAACTATTACGACTGTCCTTCGGTCGTTGTTTCAAATGTATATATTATCTAAAGAAGAATCTTAATTCGGGTTAAATGTAATACAATATTACTGTATTACATTTTCAAATGTTTACAGTAGTTTCTACATCTCCCTTAATATATATATATATATATATATATATATATATATATATATATATATATATATATATATATATATATATATATATATATATATATATATATATATATATATATATATATATATATATATATATATATATATATATATATATATATATATATATATATATATATATATATATATATATATATATATATATATATATATATATATATATATATATATATATATATATATATATATATATATATTATATATATATATATATATATATATATATATATATATATATATATGTATATATATATATATATATATATATATATATATATATATATATATATATATACGTATATATATATATATATATATATATATATATATATATATATATATATATATATATATATATATATATATATATATATATATATATATATATACGTATATATATATATATATATATATATATATATATATATATATATATATATATTTAGACAACGTTTAAAGAAAATTATTTCCACTATATATTTTTTTCTGTCAGTCACTGCATCTATGCAAACGTTTTATGGCCTTCATGAGGCTTGTGATTTTCCGGCTAGGACACAGTTGAATTGTTCATACATTCAACTGTTGAAAATGACAATATTAACTGTGTCGGATCGCGGAAGCTTCTGGTGAGACTCGTGTGTTCAACTGCAGACTTTTACTCATACAGAGAGAGGACCATTAGAAACGTTTCACCTGCCAATCTCGTCAGATTACACAATGGTTTAAAAAATGTTGAAAGTATTTGATGGAAGTCGACAATTGTTAAAGATGATACCGAGACAGAAGACGTTTTTTCGCGAGGAGACATTAATGACGAATTATACGCTAGGAACTGCGACCGAATTTTTCTCTCACATCACTCTCTCATTTGCCGTCATCACGAAGTCCTCAATTTGCTTGTGTTAGGTAGGCAAGGATAACATTGGTAAATATGTCTTTGAAGACGTGTGGTATATTATTATTATTTCAATATTGTCACAAATTAATCTCATTTCAGCTGCATTTCAATTTTATTTATTATTATTTAATATATGATTTATTTTAATAACAGAGCCTGATTGATCCGAAAATGCGTTCGAGAGGTTTTCTTCGGATCCCGGGTCTGAAGTTGTAGGTGTCTGTGTCTCGAGGTCACATTGTGGTAAGTCGTTTCTATTCATTCTAAGAGCAGCCATTCAAAATAGCCATCCCTCGACTTGATAATGTGGCGAATTTTAGAGGTAAGGATATAATGAAAGACCGTATTTGTTGGAATGGTCAAAGATGATACAGCTACTAATATATCTCGTTGAGGAGAAACGTACGAACTAGGTGCGCAAGTATATTTAATTCTTTTGAAAATTGAAGCTGTTTTTCTCAAAATGCCGAAAAACAAGGGTGATGGTGAAGAGGTAAAAACTATTGAAAAGTGTGGAAAAGAAACAATAGAACAGTTACGTCATTGCTATGTTACGCTGTAGTATATACACCACCATTAATGGTGTAATTTGACCGATAATTAATCATCCCGGGAAAACATATAACACTGTAATCTTCAAATGTGAATTGTCGTTAATTGTACTACAACTTTCTCTAGATGTGTCGTAAAACTACCAAGTTTATCAATTAAAATCGTTGTGGACGTCAATTGCATCAAAGGAAGAGTTGAATCAGAGCACTTATGTCAAAGGCTATATACAACAAGTATCTAAATAATAATGTTGTTTTTGCTATAGCTTTAAAAATAGTAAAAAAATCCGCCAAAACTTCTAAACGAAACATCGCCAGAAATGGCCTTATAATTAAATTGAATTAACTACTTGTTACTTCAGTTAGTGTGTAGGCACAACCCACGTATGTATCTCTAGTCCTAAATTTGTATGATTATATACAGGAGAAAATTAAGAACCCGCCGTCGTCTCGAATGAGGCCAGTGATTATATGCAGGTGTTTCTAAAATGTAAATATTCATAAGATAATATACGAAGTCTTCACATTACATGTGTAGCGTAAATACAAATGTGCAATATCTTGTGCAACACATTGTCTGCCAGATATTATCAGTGGCACTTTAGATATGGCAACAATAAACATGTCATGGATTAGCTAATTATATTTCAAAAACAGCATACACGTATATGTCGATTAAGATAATCCACATAATAATGAATGAAATTGTAATACAAAAGAGCCTAATATTGGGTATGGACAAAGAAGTATATAAAAAGGGAATACATATGTTTAAAACTTAAAAAAATACGTTATCATTCTGACACCGATTATTAATTTGAACTATGGCATACCGGTCCATTTACCGACCATTCGTCTATATTGGACCACCCTTTACGTTATATTGGACTGGTTCAGTTCAATGGATTTCTTCGTTTTGTTATATTGTTTTCTTTGCCAGTTGGTTTAGGAAATGGAGACGTAGGGAATAACGATCAAAATGTCATGAGTCTCTGTGCCTGCAAGCGTTTATACATTGTATGCTGATCTGAAATTCCCACAAATGCATCATCAATGGATTTATTAATATAATTACTAATAAAAAAACAAGTTTTCGTTACAAACAGTGTAAAGAATATTAATCAACGAAGGTATCAGTATTAGCCGTCAATTATCTTCTTGTCATCCTCCATCGTTTGCCCACATATGGGGTGTCACAGCTCGCAATATCAGTGGTCCAATATAGCGGATCACATAGTGATGGACCTGTAGGTAGATATCTACAAAGCTAGTGAAACGTTGCTCTTCAAACCTTCTTCATTTATTGTTTAAATACTTATTTCACAGCCCATGTGCCTCGGTTAACTGAAGCGTTACAAACTACTTTCCCACATCGCTTTATTTATACAAAAACTAATATATCCTAACATGTTCGAAGTTTTTGTGGAGCCATTGTTTACTCTCGATGCACATTTAATTTCAAAGTCAGTCGGCAGATGGAGCCACGTTAACTTCGGTACCGTAGTTAGAGATATATGGCCATTATCCAATACAGCGGATTTTCCAATAATTTTACCCGACCTTCCCCTACTGTAAACGGGCCGATATATATGCTTTTAATGAACAACATTTGTGTGCGTGCGTGTAGTTTTATTTTATGTATATATTATATATATACTTCCTAACTAACAAACAAACAACGGTAAATCACATTTTGCCACATTTATTGAAGAAACTACTGTCAAACGACCTAACCAACTTAACTAATGATAGACTTGCATGTTGTGCAGGTGGAAATCCACTAGGACTATGTCAACAATCCCGGCCATTTTTGCCATTGTCATTGAACAAAGACAGTTGAGACAATAAACAACGAAAGTGTCAGATATTTCGATGTCAGGAACGTCAATCTCATCTTCACTTTCATCGCACAGTAACTGGCAAGCTTGCGATACAGTAAACGTACTCTGATTTGCAGACGCCATTTTTTAATATCATATAAACAAAGATTTATGACAAAACAAACACGATGAAATACTCGGAAACTTTTTTATTGCAGCCTGTTTCAAAAATACCCACACTGCGTTGGACAACTATTTAGGTGTCGTGTGCACATTTTTTTCGAAAACAATCCAGCAGAGTGCGCCACCAAAAAATAGCAACTACTGGAAGGCAAAATATATGGCCGGCATCGAGAATAACGGCGCCGCCCGGCTTAGGCCGGGTTCAGGACTGAAGGGCTATAAACCGTTTAATGAAACATACAACGTCAACATGGCTATTACTTTCTAAAGGTGTCATCATGAAACAGTGTTCCTGCGTAGTGTTTGTGTTGACCGGTTACTGCTAATCTGTTAGAACACTACAGAGTTGGGGTTGTAGTTTTACCAAAAAGACAGCGACGGTGGTCTAAATGGTTGCTTCAGATGTTAAGCATGACTTCACGTCTCGACATGAGCCTCGTTCAAGAATAGCTCAATCAACCCACAAAACAGAAACTCTGGTAAGAGCAATTTGTCCATAAGCAGAACTCACCCCATTAATATGTCCGACTAAGTAACGTGTGTGTTTAACATTATATATATATATGTGTGTATATATGTGTGTATATATGTGTGTATATATATATATATATATATATATATATATATATATATATATATATATATATATATATATATATATATATATATATATATATATATATATATATATATATATATATATATATATATATATATATATATATATATATATATATATATATATATATATATGTGTGTATATATATATATATATATATATATATGAATTAAATGTTTTACAATGTGACATCACTTATCACCATCTCCTTATTCTGTTGATTACTGACCTAATCGTGGAAACAACGATTTGAACGATCGCACCCCAACACTTTATTGACGTGGCCATTCCGAAGTCGCCTGACATAATGTGTCAATTAGACGGGTGTGGGCCATGTTGCGCAGTCATCTGTCTTTGTAACGGGCTTCACGACACTGCCTGTATGTCATATCCGCAGCGACACAGACAACAGAATATAGTGTTTTGCATTGGTGATTAAGCTTGTATTGGTGATTAAGTTTGTATTGGTGATTAAGCTATATCTCATCGAATTTTCTCGATGAACATGTTTGTACCAGCTATTTCTCATCGATACATGTATTCTATTATCACAATGCATTTATTAAATTACCTTTAACAACAGTTACTCTTTGTATATTCCTGTAGCAAACAAGCTCGGGTTTCTGCCATTACGCATCAGCAAGGTATCAACATTAAGCATCAGCAGGGTATAAATGCATTTTTATAGTGTTCAGCAATTCCGTTTTCACTTAATTTTTGACCAAACATTAAGTCATGTAATAGTTCGTCTGGTGATTTCACATACATAAACTACATAAAAATGTGCGCAGACGAGTTAGCGTGCAGCAGTGGACACTAGGTAGGTTTGACATTTCGCCAAAATTAGACTAGCAAAAATCAAATTGACGAGGGACCTTTAAATAAGATTCAAGATTGATGACCGCGTGACAATATAGGCTCGTTCTCAACCGCCCCATTTTACTGTCTGATGATTTCACACAAAGAAAACGAGCTGCTATTGTGCAGCAGTGGGCACTAGGTACGTTTGACATTTCGCAAAATGTAATTTGAAATTACACTAACAAAAAGTCTAACTGAGGAGGGATTTTTAAATAAGATTCAAGATTGACGACCGTGTGACATCATAGGCTCGCTTCTCGACCGCCCCATTCTATTGGTGCATAAATAGCACAATCTTCCACAAAAGTGCTGCAAATGATTTATGCTACACCAATGTTGGTGCAGAAAAGACATAATCTTCCACAGCAAGGCTGCAAATGTTTCATCACACACTTATCCTAAACAAATATATATGTATATGCGCGATATTTACATATACGTAAGCGCGAGATGGAAGCCAAATGGATCAGTCTAACGCCTAATGCGTGAGACTTGTCAGCTCTGTTACATGTAGAGTAAATTAAAGGCAAAAGCTCTGTGACTTGTAGAGTAAATTAAAGGCAAAAGTGTCATTACACACAATACAAATATGTTAACAGATAATAGTAGTACTTAAATGTGGCCGCATAAGTTGACGACAATATTTTACTCCCAGTAGTTATTTATTCCAAGTAGTTACCAACTATCAGTAGATTCTTATTCCAAGCAGTATAAATTACATATATACATTGACTAATACGTTGTGACACGCACACACACTCACGCGCGCATGAAGACACAAATCAAATCATCGAAATAATTTACTTTAGTCGTTAGATCTGGTAGGGCTCAAAATACTGGATATCCAAAATGTTAAACACTTTGTAGGTCAATGTCAATGATGGACGTGACTTCCAAACACAAAGTTCTAAAATTTCAGCAAGGATAAAATTAGTGAGCTCTCAATGTTTCTATCTTCACTTAACTTAATGGGTGACCAACATAGTTGTTAATGTATTAGTTTGAAAAAAATACATAAAAATGCACAAACCAGCTTACACGTTGCAGTGGATATTAGATAGATGCCACATTTCACAAAATTAATCTGAAATGAGAAGCAAACATCGAATTGAGTACGAACTTTTAAATAAAATATGCTACTCACGCCACTGTCGACGTTTCTTAAGAGCTACTCTACAAAAACTGCAGCGCCTTTTTCGCTTAGATGATAACCGCCTCTCATAAGCATGTCTGTTCTCCCCAAAAAAATGTTGTGCATTCCATAAAATTCAAAGTTAAAGGCTCGCTTCTCGACCGCCCCATTTTATTGCTGCGTAAATAGCACAGTCTTCCACAAAGGCGCTGCAAATGATTTATGCTACACCAATGTTGGTGCAGAAAAGACATAATCTTCCACAGCAAGGCTGCAAATGTTTCATCACACACTTATCCTAAACAAATATATATGTATATGCGCGATATTTACATATACGTAAGCGCGAAATGGAAGCCAAATGGATCAGTCTAACGCCTAATGCGTGAGACATGTCAGCTCTGTTACTTGTAGAGTAAATTAAAGGCAAAAGCTCTGTTACTTGTAGAGTAAATTAAAGGCAAAAGTGTCATTACCCACAATACAATATGTTAATAGATAATAGTAGTACTTAAATATGGTCGCATAAATTGACAATATTTTACTCCCAGTAGTTATTTATTCCAAGTAGTTACCTACTATCAGTAGATTCTTATTCCTATTCCAAGCAGTATAAATTACGTATATACATTGTGACACGCACACACACTCACGCGCGCATGAAGACACAAATCAAATCATCGAAATAATTTACTTTAGTCGTTAGATCTGGTAGAGCTCAAAATACTGGATATCCAAAATGTTAAACACTTTGTAGGTCAATGTCAATGATGGACGTGACTTCCAAACACAAAGTTCTAAAATTTCAGCAAGGGTAAAATTAGTGAGCTCTCAATATTTCTATTTTCAATTAACTTAATGGGTGACCAACATAGTTGTTAATGTACTAGTTTGAAAAAATACCAAAAATGCACAAACCAGTTTACACGTTTCAGTGGATATTAGATAGATGTCACATTTCACAAAATTAATCTGAAATGAGAAGCACAATATGCTACCCACGCCACTTTCGACGTTTCTTACGAGCTGCTCTACAAAAACTGCAGCGCCTTTTCCGCTTAGATGATAACCGCCTCTCATAAGCATGTCTGTTCTCCCCAAAAAATGTTGTGCGTTCCATAAAATTCAAAGTTAAAGGCTCGCTTCTCGACCGCCCCATTTCATTGCTGCGTAAATAGCACAGTCTTCCACAAAGGCGCTGCAAATGATTTATGCGACCCCTATGTTGGTGCACAAAGAGTGCAGTCTTCCACAAGAGTGTTGCAAATGTTTCATCATACACCTAACCTAAAATAAATGCTACATCAACAACGTCAGCACTTAACCTACGAGTCTACGAAGGTGGAAATATTTGAATCATGCCGCCAACAAGAACAGTACAACAGGAAACCATCTGAAAAAGGAATATGGGACGACACGCGGGTTGGGAGTTGTGCCTTATGTTGTAGTGTAGCGTAGTGGCTAGTTACTTGCTTCTCACCTCTCGCTTTCAGCTTCAGCCGCCAGAAAGCCTTCATGCAAATGAAAAAAAGCCCAGTGCGTATGCCTTTCTTCCTAAAGCAAAGCCTCTCCTGAATGAAGGCTCGTGCATTGCGTCCGAGTTAAACTATATGGTTGCTGGATAACTTGCGGCTCCAGGCCAAATCTGCATGTGACCTAACGGTCCAGCCACGAAACAAACTTGACTGAACGGCATGAGTCCGATATAGTCCGTGGATACCTTGCGACTCCAGGCCACATCATTTGTGTCTTGGTTTTAGTCATTGAATGTATGGTTACGTTAAACTCTCTGTGTATCACACCATGACCCACAATTCTTTCATAGTTCGACGTAAGCTAAGCAAAAAGAAAATAATCAGTTCTTAAATGTCGCCATAGTAGCAATTCAAATTACCGTTTCGTTTTAAAGCAGCCGTGTGTGTGCCGCAGTAGCTCGGTGGTTAGAACGCCAGATTTTCAATGACGAGGACATTTCTTAGACAATCTCGTTCGCTACATGTTGCCAGTATTGTTTTCGGAATAGACACTAAAAGCATTTAGTCCCATGCGCCAACACAGGGAGCACATGTGTAACCAACTGTGCATTCCCATCTCTCAACCACAAGCGTATCGGCAGAAGCGTCTTTCGCGGTTTTCGGTTAATGTTGCCAACGACCTCGCACGAAGATATAGTTGACTTGTTCATACATTCAACAGTGTCCTCGTGCGAGGTAGTTGGCAACATTAACTGTATCGATTCGTGAATGCTTCTGGCGAAACTCGTCTGGTTGAGATATGGAAGTTAAACTGCAGACTTTTATTCATTCAGATGACCCAATATAATAAATTTTCGCTAGATAGTATCTAGAACCTAAAATAGCAACATTTCGCCTAACACACTCTCCAGGCTAAACACTGGTTTAAAAACTTAAATCAAAATGCTGAAAAAAGGCTGGTCGTCAGTTGATGGAAAGTCGACAATTGTTGAAGATGGCACCGATACAGAAGATGTCTACAAAAACGCCCCGCGTGGGAGCCATTAGTGTCGATTTATATGTTAGGACGGCGACAGAATCATGTATATAACACCACTGTATTCTTCCTCGCATCACAATCTCACTTGCCGTCATCACGAAGTCTTCAGTGTTCTTGTGTCAGGTAAGCAAGCACAACTTTGGTAAATATTTCGTTTAAGATGTGTGGTATATTACTATTATTATTATTTCAATAACGTCTCAAATTGTTCTCATTCCAGCTCTTGATAACTGCATTGACGTAGATACCAGGCGACGAAAATCAGTGGTATTTATTATTATTTAATATATGATTTATTTTTCTTTTAGAGCCTGACTGATCCGAAAATGCGTTCGAGCGTCTTTCTTCTGATCCTGGGTTTGATGCTGCTGGTGTCCGTCTCTCGAGGATACATTGTGGTAAGTCGTTTCTATTCTTTCTATGAGCAGTCAATCTCCGTCCCCGTGATTTCACAATGTGGCGATATTTTGGACGTAATTATATATTGCAAGAAAATATTGTTGGAATGGTCAAAGGTGGCGAAGTTTCTAAAATGTGTCGATCTGAAAATAAAACATATAAATTAAAAATATCATTCTTTACGTTTTAATCTCTATTGCTGTAGTACAAACATAACCAGTAATGGTGTAAATTGACCGACAAATAATAATCCCGGAAAACGATATAAAATATGTAATCTTCAAATGTGAATGTCGGTAATTGTAAAAAAACAGTTTTGTAGATATCTCGTAATGTAAATATGCTTTATATGATCGACTGGTCGTGTGGCTTCGAAAATATTAAGAGATGAGAGTGTAAGTTGCTTTGTACGTTTTTACGCCAAAACGTCAAAGTTTTCCTATAGTTCAATTGAATTAACTACTCGTTTCTTCAGTTCATTAGTAGGCACAACCCACGTATGTTTCTCTAGTTCTAAATGTGTGTGATTATATACAGAACACAAAGGAAGAACCCGCCGTCGTCTCGGATGAGGCCAGTGATGATGAACTAGGTAGGTGTTTCTAAAATGTAAATATTTATAAGAGAATATACGAATATTTCATATAACATGTGTAGCGTAACCACGAATGTGAAAAGTGTTGTATAACGCATTATCTGCAATACATTATCAGTAGCACATTAGAAATGGGAAATGGCAAAGGTAAATATGTTAAGGATTACCTAATTATATTTGAAAAAACAGTATCTATTGATTAATACATAAAACACATTGCAATATAAAGGATCCTAGTGTTGGGAATAGGCAAATTGGTATATGAAAAGGGAATATTTATACATATGTGTGTGTGTGTGTGTGTGTGTGTGTGTGTGTGTGTGTGTGTGTGTGTGTGTGTGTGTGTGTGTGTGTGTGTGCGTGTGTGTGTCTGTGTGTGTGTGCGTGCGTGTGTGCGTGCGTGCGTGTGTGTGTGCGTGGGTGCGTGTGTGCGTATATGTGTGTGTGTGTGTGTGTGTTTGATGCCTCTAAAAAACACAATCGTTCTATATTATAATTATAATTTTAAAATAAGTCAAGCATATATGCTTCCAAATTAAATAAAATGTCCATGCTCTAAGACTTACGTAGATATATCCTGGCATTCTGACATTTATATATATCATATGCAATGTGAAGTGTTAAATATCCCGAAAGGCAAAATATCCAATTAAATTATTATTAACTTTTAGTTTGGTGCAGGGGTCAGATATTGTATCGAAAGTTATTGCTATAAACATGTGTGTGCGTGCATGTTTTAAAATGCACGATGATGTTCCTATCTTTACAATCACTCGTGCATATTTAATGTTATGCAGGAGACCTCGCACGTGAGAAGAGATCCGGCGGCAACATGTTCGATAAAGCGAAACACAAGAAATGGTGGTGGTGTGATTAAATCGTAAGTATTACGGTATTTGGTACATTCCAATACAGCTATTGTCACTTTATTAGCCATATATAAAATGTGACAAAAATATTGTCTTGCTGTAGTTTAATCGAGCGTGGAAGTGGGTGTTGTAGCGTTGGGTCGGTTTATGAGTCCCACTTGTGTAGTTTAACAGGTTTATATGCATTTGTGCAGCTATGAGTACGTGAGCTGGTCTACGTTAGCAGGGAGAGAAGGAACTTTCAAAATGTTTCCACTGATTGTTATTTGGTGGCGCGGACAAACTACGCGATCAACTAAAAAACTCAATGTTTCAATTATACAAATGTATGGTTATATTGTTAAGGTGGTTTCACATAAATGCGCTTTACTGGTTGATGCACATTTTTATACGATACGTGGATTATACAAATACATATATTATGTACGATGACACTACCTATGGGAGAAAGCAAACGCGCACGTTCAAACTTGTTTTGCATTCGTTCCAGCCACGTTGACGAACATTCGCCGCGCTCCTTCTATGGCAACTGCTTCTTTTATAACCACGTGACACGATTCGCTGGAACCATCGTGCGGCAGGAAGAAACATGCAGCGTCCCTCTGGCAGAAAACAATTACTTACCGATATTTTCCAAAACTTTAACATTAAATGTTAACTAACTGCGCAAATACTAATATTAAAGAATGGTGTTTTAGATTGCTATTGTTGTGTACTAACTTTAACTACATTTCACGGATTCGTTTCAATGTCATGGACATATGCTTTGTAAAGCATACTGACAATAAATGCGGCTCTAACACGACACGTGTTTCATGGTTGTTTATTTGAGTATGAATGCGGGCATGGACAAAATGGTGTTCTAAATAGTTCGCTTGTGGGTGCATGTGAATATTTCACGATTATACATTTCTGCAAGAGAACGACTAGAACTCACCATACTTCCGATCTGCTAGTACAATGTAAATCTGTGGGGTGGATTAGTACCAAAAAGACAGTGATATTGGCCTAAATGGTTGATGCAGATGTGTGGCGTAGACTGGGTTATTTCTTATTAAACGTCATAAGTCAAGCCATACGTCCCAATATATTCGAAATACTCTCAATCTCTCTCGCTCTCCCCCTCACTCTCAGATCGGTGCCACCTATTGAATCTACAGTAGGGACACACCAACGTGTTGCTGCAGCTACGCATACATATTGTAGTGAGCATCGTGCAGCATGAGCCTATTACTGAATCAAATCTCATGTTGGTCCTGTCATATTGTTGGCGAGCAGGTTTCGAAAATCTTGTGGATATTGACAAAATCCATATAGTGGAAAATATTGATGGTAATGTTTAGACCCTTCAGTTCTCCCTTAATGTAAAACAAAAACTGCCCTTTAATCTTGACAGTTACTAAATTGCTCTGACCTCGGAGGACAACGTAATTGGGAACTGAAAGAACCCTGGGAACCCAGGATTGGCACAGCTCCAAAAGCTTATTTGGCAAACTGGCTAAGGATGCTGATGGGAGTCACTGCTCAGCGGTTGAGATGGTGGGTTTAACACGTTGACCAATGGTAGAGCATATTTTGGTATTTAAGCCTCTACTGACGTCGTCTGAATTTGGTAAGCTGAGAGTACAAATACTCCAACTGAGAGTATAAATACTCCAGAGGAGCGTTTTTAAAGGGCGGGCTATTTTAAATTCACACTGATGTGTGTAGTCATGCCGAATTTTAGACATCCAAATGTTCAGTAAGGGTGGCACTGGTGGCCATACCTGCTATAGCCACGATTTCAACATTTTTGCAGTTGCTGCACACAGTTGTATGCCAATGTACATATTTAATGTAAACTACTTATGTTTTGATCATGCGACTCGCTTTTGCCATCATCGGCAGTTTGTTTACAATCTCGTCTGATGAAGAGCGGACCGCCGTTCCTTTACAATAAAAGTAAGGGGCCATCCATAAAGTACGTCACACTCGGGGGTGGGGTTGTCCTGGCACGCGTTACGGAGCTTTACGAGGGGTATATTTCAACTTAATTATAACGGAAAAGGAATGCGGGCTCTAACATGCATCAATAAAATATGCATAATGGCGTGCGAAAACTCTACAAAACTTGTGGTGAAAAATAGATCTATGCATAATAGGTGTGGGGTCTTTATCAAAACGACCGTAGTTTTAGGGGGGTTGTACAGGCCAACGTTAGGAAGCGTAACAAGTGGTGCGGTGGGTCTCACAAATACCTAACCCATATACTACGCGGGTAAACAAAATAGAACGAGAACGTCAATGGCAGTGTGATAGCGAGGCTATGACAGCCTGCCTTCACACTGGTGAGACAAGGGGCAAGTAAACACAAGCAATGTCGGACAAGACAGGTGTAACGATTCCCGTTGTCGACCTGGACGAATTCAACATTACGAAGAACCCGGAAGACGTCAGCCAACAGGTTCAGCACCAACTGGCTGCTGACATATGCGACGCTTTTACTACTGTTGGGTTCGTGTGCCTACGAAACCACGGCATCCTGCCGGAGACGGTACGTAGACCCTTGACGGACTTTGAACAACGACTTGATGAAAAATGCAGCAAGCTCGGTCGAAATAAAAGTCGCCACGCTGGGCGAAGGACGATTCGTACAACTATAAGTTAGAAGCAGAGAACTCGCCCATTAAGCCCTAGTGTGTGTGTGTGTGTGTGTGTGTGTGTGTGTGTGTGTGTGTGTGTGTGCGTGCGTGCGTGCGTGCGTGCGTGCGTGCGTGCGTGCGTGCGTGCGTGCGTGCGTGCGTGCGTGCGTGCGTGCGTGTGACACCAACTCTACTTTCAACATTTGTGAGAGGTAGGAAGTTTGAAACCCCGTGGCCTTTGCTAGCAATGCAGGAGTAATTTTCCACCAGCGGGGTGTCGATATATAGATATATATATATATATATATATATATATATATATATATATATATATATATATATATATATATATATATATATATATATATATATATATATATATATATATATAAGACAGCTATTATTATGTTTGTATCGTAATTGTGTGTTGGAATAAGGGATTGATTGATTGATTTATGACTGACATATTTAATATATATATTAATACGCTAACTTTGGGGTTCCTCCAAGGCGCCGCACATTGGCGATGTATTTATGTGTGCCACACTCCATGTGAGGTCAGACCACAGATGAACTTCTTGTTTATTGTTTTACACAATTGTAGGCGTATTAACACGTAATATGCCAAATAAAGAAATTGATGACACGAGTGCAAATGAGTAGGCCTATTCACGTTTTTGCGTAGAGTGCACTGGCTTTGAAATGGTGTATTTTTAGAGTTTGACAGGCGGAGGGATTCATTGGGAATTATTGTGCTATGGGTCATGTGAGCACTTGGAAATCTAGACATTAATGTTATGTAAACATAGACTGGCACCGCACATAGGGGCATTTAAAAACAGCTGGAAATGCGTGTGATTTTACCTAAATTTAGTCAGCATATCAATGAGACGATGGCAGTTATTGTGAACAGTTTTAATTAATTGCAATGATTCGGTTTTCTTACGATCAGACAAAACGTTTGCATGACATGCAATATTGAACTGTGGTCTGATACGATCGCCTCTCTCTATATTCATTCCAATCGTTGGTCCAATCGCCTCTGATCTACCAAGTTGTGATGATCAATCGTCACTCATAGATTCACTCATACCTCGCAATGTTCGCTATCCTAAGATATCTCTATGAGTAATGGCGGGCGGATATTATATGTTGTCTTGGACCACAAAAAGCCACAGAGTGGTTCAACTCTTAGTTCGTTCACTGTGTCCGTCTTTGTCCGACAGGTAGAAGATAACTCTAAATAGCTACCTTTGTTGTAGTTGTAGTAGGGCGAATATTTGAAAATCAAATGTGGTTCACCCCTGGACGTGTATAAGCGAGTCCTTAATTTTACACATCGTTAAGACATATACGTATATATATATAGCTTGAGGTATAATTATATAAAGTGTTCCAGTTATTTAAAACTTGATTAATGAGTATGTTGTTGTTGCTGTCATTTTCTGATAAGTTGGCTCAGATTATTTGCAAAAACACTTCGCGTAGGCGGCTGGCGTAAAATGACTGCACGAACCGGCGTATACTGTAGGTCACTGTAAATTAATTACCCGCTTGGGTAGGGCCAGTGGGTGAGCATTTAAATGTCAGCGGTTCTTTGAAGGAAGACCGTGACGATATATTGTAAAATCGTAGTTTCTTAGCGTCAGCCACGTGACATTATACACAATGAGGTGTCTGAGGTGTCAAGATTTAACAAGATTTAACAAGATTTACCATCCAAGCCAAAGGCCCAGATGGCAAGTGGACAAGGAAGCCATTGGCTTATCGAGAGTCCAACAATGTTCATCTACTTATAACCCGCCCTCCTGAGATATGTGTCAACCTTGTTTTTAAACATATTCACGCTGCTAGCAGTTACACAATCTGTAGATAATTTGTTCCATTCATTTATTGTCCTCTGTGAGAATGAGTGCTTCCTGATGTCCAATCTACATTGATCCTTTACTAATTTTACCTCATGTCCTCTAGTTCTGCTATCCTTCTTGAGTGTGAAAAACATATTTCTATCAATATTTTCATACCCATTCAATATCTAAAAAACTTCAATCTGATCTCCTCTTAACCTCCTTGTCTCTAGAGTTGTTAAACCACATTCTTTCAGGCGTTCTTCATAACTAAGGTCTCTAAGTTCTGGAATCATTTTAGTTGCTCTCCTTTGTATGCGTTCAAGCGTATCTATATCCTTCTTACGATATGGTCTCCATGCTTGTATACAGTATTCTAAATGAGGTCTAACTATTGCTTTATAAAGAGGTATAATTAACTTTTTCCCTTGTATGTTATGTTTCTTCTAATCAATCCAATAATTTGATTACCCTTTGAAGCTGCAATACCACACTGCTCTGAAACTTTCATATCAGCGCTTATTTAACTCCTAAGTCCTTTTCTTTTACAGTAGTACCCAGAACAGTATCTCCCATTTTATAGTTTACATTCAAGTTTCCATGTCCTGTATGTAGGCATTTACATTTCCAAAAATTGAACAGCATCTGCCATTTCTTAGACCATTTCACTAATCTGTCTAGATCGTTTTGTAAATGTTGTTTATCACCATCAGTATTAACCTTTCTAAACAGTTTTGTGTCATCCGCAAATTTCAGTACGTTACTTGTTATACTGTCGTCCAAGTCATTGATATATATTAAGAATAATATAGGTCCTAATACTGATCCTTGAGGTACCCCACTCAAAACCGATTTCCAATTTGAAACTTCTCCATCTACTGCAACTCGTTGTCTTCTGTCAGTCAGCCATTGTTCTATCCAGTCAGTTATGCTATCCCCGATACTATGGGCTTTTAATTTAAGTAGTAATCTTTGATGTGGCACTTTGTCAAAAGCTTTCTGAAAATCTAAGTAGATAATATCTACTGGCGATTCCACGTCTATCCACTTAGTGATTTCTTCCAAAAACATAACTCGCTTTAAGGAATCCATGTTGAGATGAATTTAATAATTGATGCTTAACGAGGAAGTCCACCATATATTCTTTAATTAACCTTTCTAACAATTTACAACTCACTGACGTTAATCTCACTAGTCTGTAATTTTCTGACTTATTTCTCGAACCTATTTTAAATAATGGTATTTAAAAAGGGTCGCTGCGGGTATGACATACAGGGAGTGTCGTGAAGGACGTTACGTAGACAGATCACTGCGCAACATGGCCCGCACCCACCTAGTTGACATTAGAGCTTCCCAATATCAGGCGACTTCGAGATGACGTAGGGGACAAAGTGTTGGGATGCGCTCGGTCAAAGGCGTCGTAGAAATAGCTGTTTTCCACGATTAGGTCACTAATCAACAGTACAAGGAAACGGTGATAGATAATGTCATATTGAGACACATTTAATACGTATTAATACATACTGTTAAACGCGCACGTTACTTAGTTCGCCGTATTCATATGCATGAGTTGTGCTTGTGGATAAATTGCTCTTAGCCAGAGTCCCTGCGTTGTGGCTTGATTGAGCTATCCTTGAACGAGTCTAATGTCGATAAGTGACATCATGCTCTATATCTGCATCAATCATTTAGGCCACTCTCGCGGTCTTTTTGGTCTGGCATTCTAACCGCAAAGACACTGCGCCCCCACACGGCAGCTTTTAAATTGTGGGTCATTGTGTGAGAAACGTATAAAAGTCACTATGACATACTCCTGTGTGTTTTCACATTTTAAGAGGGGCTCGCACAGTGTGAAATATATTCAACATCTCGCTCTTGGGTAAATAAACGTCCAGCGTGGCTCATAACTTACCACAATCGACCCCTGCACGCAACATCAACCAACCAGGACTGTCCTCGATCACCCTCCACCGTTTCCGACATAGCACTATGGCTACACAGACATCAAATTCATCCTCAGTGTCAACGTTGTTAGTCCGTTGCAGCATGACTGCTATACTGCAATGTTTCTTGTGATATCTCATATTCAATGGTATCCACAATGTGTTGCTTCTAGAATGACTGGAGAGCTTCGTAGACTCCGAGATGGGTGGTAACTTTACCTCACAAGAAGAATATGCCGACTTGTCAGTGGCATAATCTTCTTCGTCATCGACGAACGTCTTTGCTGCTTTCTCATCCTCATTAAGTTTGCTGGCTCTGCAAAGGATGCCAGCTCCCACTGTAGCAGCCACACCCATTCCTAGCAAGGTGCCAATCCATGGACCATCATTCTTCCTTTCTCCAGTCTCCCTCCACATACCATTGTGTGACATGTCAAACAGCAGACGTAATGTAAGTACTGACTAAAACAGCCTGAGTGTTCACATTCACCCAGTCATACTTGGATATGTCCATTACTATACTTACTTAGAGGATTCGAACCCCGGTCCTTTCGATTGAGTCCGATGTTCTAACCATTACGTCGTACAATATTACATATATTTCTCTGACGATAGAAATTCTCACTCTGTTTCTGAAGTGAATCTACTTAATCAACATTAATATCACCACCTACATTCTAACGATAATCGACCCCAATCTCATCAGATAATAAATAATTGAATCACAATTGGTACTGTCATTTAAATAATTGTACAACAATGAGTAACTGGGACAACTGGACAAAGTGACAAACATTTATGTGTTCACTCACGCCACGGACAGTCACAAACAGTTGTTGCTAAATATTGATTCCCGCTATCCACTGAACATTGTTGCCAAGTAAAACTAGCAGGATGCTAAACATATTGCCATGAAAGACACATTTTACCCATGCTCCCCCAGAAATGTGTGTTGTATACAAATTCAGTACACGTCACCTAAAGATTCTTCGATGAAATATCTACGCAGGCTTTCTGATCTACGAGGCTCAAGAGTTACAAAATGCTTTCGCACTCGGTGCGACCTTCACCCCAACACCAGAACGAAACTAGTGTTTCTCTTCTGTGAGAACGAGGTAAATTCCGTTCTCAGCTGGGAGATATTGTGTTCTTCTCTGCGACTCTGATATTTTTCCAACAAAAACATCTGGTCACACATTGAAAAGCCTCACAGGTGCCTTCCAAAATGGTGCGGCAAATGAGCACATCCAGAAACAGGGAAAAGCCATAAATAAATAAAATAAAGACAACTAGCTTATTTATACTTAGGTTTATTATAAAGAACAAAACTGTGCATTCTACAGCCGAGTGCCTGGAACGATGACTTGCGTAATTCCGAGACCAAATTAGCTATATGCCGGACCACGTGGAAACATCATACTTCGTCATTTGATAGGCCGAATAATGGAATCTCCTTTTCCTATATTTTACATTTCACGTTATAAGTGGCGTAATTCCCAAAACTAAAAGAAGACAGGTATCCCGAGTCTTAATAGTTGTTTTCAGTCCTATAACGTCTTTTTATGAAAAAAATGGCACGCTAAGTGGTGAATGGTATTAATTTGACCGTATCTCCAAAAGTTCTGAGTCTAGGAAATATCTTCGAAAACGAGGCGGAAGAATGGAATCTCCTTTTGCTATCAGCTACATTTCACGTCATAAGTAACGTAAATCCCAAAAGAAGAAGAAGAATTGTACATATATCCCGATGTCAGATGATAGGAGCGGCAACGCACAAAAATGGCGCTTATTTTTAGCGACAAAGAAGCGCGCGCCGATCGCTACGTTTGCCAAATGCCTAATGATAGCAATAGTCAACATAGTACAATTTGCTAGCTGCACAAAACTGGCATCACTTTACCGGAGGATTGGAAATTAAATATGACTGACACTCAGGCTTGGTACTACGGCTATGCTTTCTAAAATAAAATGCACTCAATCAAAGTATTAGTAGTGAATGTACATATTTCGCAACGTTGGCTATAGTCGATCCAATGTTCTTTTATTACGCTTCTCTTACTTGTTCTAAACTTGTTAAGGTGACACGACATTTCTGCTACATTTAGGACATAACTATTTAATCTCTATATTAATACGATAACTTTTGGGGCTCGGCTTCCTTGCACCAGTGGCGTCTTATCTATCAATTGGCGTTGTATTTAAAAACGCAAGAGCAGTTATTTGGGCTTATGCATTGTTATGTTTTTCTTCCTGTCAGGCAAAGATGGAAACAGTAGCCGAAGTGAGTGTGTGCCACACTCCAGATGAGTTCAGACCACATATTAACGTCTTGTTTATTGTTTTAGCACGATTGTAGGCGTAGTAACACGTGATATGCAAAATAAAGAAATTGATGACACGAGTGCAACTGAGCAGGCCTATTCACAGGTTTGTGTGTAGAATGCATTGGCTTTGAAATATTTTTTTAGAGTTTGACAGGCGGAGGGATTCATGGGGAATTCTTGTGCTATGGGCCACGTGAGCACTTGAATACCTAGACATTAATTTTATGTAAACATTGATTGGCATCGCACGTGGGAGCATTTAAAAACAGCTGGATGTGTGATTTTGATTAGTTTGGTCAGCATGTCAATGATACGATGGCAGTTACTGTGATCAGTTTTCATAATTTGGGATGATTCGGTTTTCTTATGATCAGACAAAACGTTTGCATGACCACCCATGCAATATTGAACTGTGGTCTGATATGATCGCCTCTTTCTATATTCATTCCAGTTGTTGGTCCAATCGCCCCGGATCTACCCTGTTGCGATGATCAACCGCCACTCATAGATTCACTCATACCTCGCAATCTCTATGTGTAATGTCGGGCGGATCGTAAATGTTGCCTTTGACCATCAAAAGCCACACAGTGGTTCGCCCACTGTGTCCGTCTTTGTCCGACAGGTAGACAATAGCTCTAAATAACTTCCTTTGTTGTAGTTTAATAAGTGAATTTAATTTTTTTCCGTATAATTCATTCGCCGTGCTGGGCAGATATTGAATGATATGAGTGCGTCTTTCTGCACGTGTGCTAATAGAGGATAAATGTTATGTTAACTATTGAAAAAAAATAAAATTTGAAGGAATTAAAATAATGTTATAATGGCAGAATATTTGAAAATCAAATGAGGTTCACCCCTTTTGTCACAAGGACGTGTGTCAGCTAGTACTTAAAATTACACATCGTTAAGGGATATGCATATATATATATATATATATATATATATATATATATATATATATATATATATATATATATATATATATATATATATATATATATATATATATATATATATATATATATATATATATATATATATTAGTGCCCTGCGCGGGCCTAGAATTTGACCCCAAGCTCGGCCCGCAATTAGCAGTTAGAGCCCAGGCCCGGCCCAGGCCCGCAATAATTTTTCAAGCCCGGCCCGGCCAAGGCCCGCAAACTAGAATTTAGGCCCAGGCCCGGCCCAGGCCCGAAGGCACCGTGAATGTTTGGCCCAGGCCCGGCCCGGCCCGCAAGTTTCAGGCCCAGGCCCGGCCCATACCCGCGGGCCAAAGATGGGTAAGCCCGCGGCCCGCAAGCCCGCGGCCCGCTAAGTTTAGAGAAGATAAACCTATAATCTTATAACAAAGACGAAAAACAAATAAACTGTAAAACAGTTTATTTGTCCATAGTGTGCTGGATGAGTTCTAAAAATCCAGCACCACCAACTTCTTCAAACGGACGAATATCCTGAAGAAAAATAAAGAAAAACTTCTTAGTGTCATTACTATTAAATATGATAAGATTTGTTATAATTGACTTTAATGTATTGGCTTATGGTTAGGTACAAGATTTGTTTATCTAACCCTGACTTAACCCTTATGCAAGCCATAACCCCAATTTATATTGTTAATTGAATTAGGTCAACTTAGTTCACATAATTTAATATGATATTTCAATTAAATGTCACCCACTGGCACTGACACCCAGTGGCATTTCCAGCAGGTCTGCAGTCACTAGCCTGAGACAGACAGATTCAGACATGTGTGAATTAGTACAAGTGTGAATGAATTAGGACTGGGGAGAAATACCAATTATCAACTGGGTTGGGTACTGGGTAGTAGGCTAGTGGCCTAGTGGGCACTTGGCAGTGGGCAGGTCATTCAGGTAGGCAATGTTTGGAGGGAAGACCTAGACAATAGAATGTACACTGGTAGGGTCAAATGGTGATAAGTTGATGGTTAATCATGGCTTGATTGCCTCTGCAAATATTTCTAAAGTAAACATTTGGGGCTGGCTACTTCCAGCCAAGTGAACTTATGGGGCCATTAGATTCCATGCTAGGTCTCAATTTGCAACTATATAATACTAAAGAAATAATTTTAAGCATTCATTAACCGGAATTACAATTTATAATCAAGTTTTATTAAAAAATAAAGTAATAATCGGTGTTTTTTATGAATATTTTATTATGTCCAGGCCCAGCCCAGGCCCGGCCCGGCCCGTTCACACTAGGCCCAGGCCCGGCCCAAGCCCGATGTGTTTAAATTGTTTTCAGCCCAGGCCCGGCCCGGGCCCGCAGTATGTAGGCCCAGGCCCGGCCCGGCCCGCGGAATTATGTAGAGGCCCGGCCCGGCCCGGCCCGCGGGCTGCGGGCCGGGCCGGGCTTGGACCCAAAGCCCGGCCCGCGCAGGGCACTAATATATATATATGCATATATATATATATGCATATATATATATATATATATATATATATATATATATATATATATATATATATATATATATATATATATATATATATATATATATATATATATATATATATATATATATATATATATATATATATATATATATATATATATATATATATATATATATATATATATGTATATATATATATATATATATATATATATATATATATATATATATATATATATATATATGTATATATATATATATATATATATATATATATATATATATATATGTATATATATATATATATATATCTATATATATATATATATATATATATATATATATATGTGTATATATATATATATATATATATATATATATATAACGTGATTGCATAGTTATATAAAGTGCTAAGTGTTCCAGTTATTAAAAACGTTATTATTCAGTATGTTATTGTTGCCGGTATTTTCTGCTAAGTTGGTTCAGATTATTTCATGTAGGCGGCTCCAGTAAAATGACTACACGAACCGGCGCACGCTGTAGCTCCCTGTAAATCAATTACCAGCCTGGGTAGGGCCAGTGGGTGCCCATTTAAATGTCAGCGGTTTTTTGAAGGAAGATCGTGACGATATGTTGTATAATCGTAGTTTATTAGCGTCAGCCACGTGACATTATGCACTATGAGATGTCTTCGGTGTCGCTGCGGGTATGACATACAGGGACTGTCGTGAAGGCCTTACGTAGACAGATCACTGCGCAATATGGCCCGCACCCACCTAGTTGACATTAGAGCTTCCCAACGTCAGACGACTTCGGAATGACGTAGGCGACGAAGTGTTGGGATGCGCTCAGGCAAAGGCGTAGCAGAAATAGCCGTTTTGCACGATCAGGTCAGTAATCAAAAGGATAAGGAAACGGTGATTAATAATGTTATATTGAAAAACATTTAATGCATATATACGGCTAAACACACACGTTACTTAGTACGCCGTATTTATATATTGATTGACCTATCTTTGAACGGGGCTAATGTCGATAAGTGACGTCACGCTCTACATCTGCAGCAATCATTTAGGCCACTCTCGCGGTCCTTTTGGTCTGGCGTTCTAACCGCCGAGCCACTTCGCCCTACGCACGGCAGCTTTTAACTTGTGGGTCATTGTGTGAGAAACAAATTATTTAACGCAACCATACCATATATTCAAACATTAAATACTAAAGACTAAATATATATATATATATATATATATATATATATATATATATATATTTAGTCTTTGAATATATGGTATAGTTGTGTTAAATATATATATATATATATATATATATATATATATATATATATATATATATATATATATATTATACATAGACTCTTGAGAAAAGTTGACAGTGGATTGGGTAGCATACTGCATTTCAAAGTCCTTCCTCAATTAGATTATTTTGCTGGCCTCAATTCAGAAGAATCTTACGAAATGTCAAACCTAGGTAGATCTGACATTTCAGATGAATTTTACGAAATGCCAAACCCACGCCACTGTCAAACTTTCTCAAGAGTATGTCTCCCAAAACAGCAGCCCCTTTTCCTCGTAGATGGAGCCCTCGTTTCATCAAAATGTCTGCTCTCCCAAAACAATGGTTGTGCATTCCTTAACGTTCAAGATTGATGACCGTGTGACTTTAAAGGCTCGCTTCTCGACCGCCCCCTTTTATTGGTGCATAAGTAGGTTGGAACGCCTTTGTACCACAAAAGCGCTGCAAACGATTGATGCTACACCTTTGTTGGTACAGAAACAGCAATATCTTCCACAAGCGCTGTAAATGTTTTATGATACACCTATCCTAAACAAACATGCTACACCAACAATCACAGCACGGAATCTACCAATCTGCGGAGGTGGAGATATAATATTCGAGCAATGTGTCAAATAGTCGGTGATTAGATTTGTCCCCGTAAGGCGGACGAAACCTGTTGTGGTTCAAAGGCCAACACATGCAGAATTTTCTCACTGTTAGGCGGAGGAGATGTGTACGATACAACGGCCAATCATCCCAAACCCAAAGGGAGACCATCCGGGAAGATAGGCGTGCACTCGGAAAAACACGTTTGTCTCAGCATGGTTGGATGTGATAAGCTTGTCTTTGGACATCGATGATATGTAGAAATAGCAAAAACAGCCTGCAATGATCTACATGAGCATGGTGAGACCCAATTTGGAATTTGTCTCATCTTTTTGGATTTTAACAAGATTTTAACAAGATTGCCATCCCAAACAACAAGTTCCAGATGGAAAATGGACAAGGAAGTCATTGGCTTATCGAGAGTCCAACAATTTTCTCATCTATGTTTAGTCCGCCCTTATCAAATATCTGTCAAATATATTTTTAAACATATTCACACTACTAGCATTAAAACAGTCACTTGGCAGTTTGTTCCATTCATTCATCACCCTCTGTGAGAAAGAGTACTTTCTCATGTCCAACCTACAATCTACGATACAACGGCCAATCATATCAAAACCAAAGGGAGACCATTCGGGGAGATTGGCGTGCACTCGAAAAAACACGTTTGTCTTAGCACGGTTGGACTGTGATCTTAAGTTTCTTTTTGGGTTGTATGCAGTTCCCCGTGAGATAATGTTTCCTTTTTGGTGTGTACAAACTGACTTCAGTCCTGAAAGGGCCAGCGACCCGACCACATTTTGCTACGAAGAGACAAAGTTAAAAAAGCATGATTCAAACAAATATCGACAAGCAGTTCGGTTTCAAAGCTTATCACTCTACAGGCGATGCCTTACCACAAATTATACACCATTTATACAAACCAATTGACGAAACGCGATAGTCTAGACAAATATGCCTTGACAGCAGAGCATTCGATAGAATGTGGCACACAGGCTTGATGGCCAAATTAAAGTGCAGAGGGATACGTGGAAAGCAACTATCCCGGCTAAATGACTACCTGAAGCACATAGTTCTGAGAGCTGCAAGGTTTCCAAAAAGATTCGTTCTAGGACCAATCCTATTCATTATGTTCATCGATGATATGTAGAAATACCAAAAACAGCGGGTAATGATCCACAAGAGCATGGTGAGATCCATGATGGAATTTGTCCCATCTGTTTGGATGGCAGCCTCTGAAACATCGCTACTCACCTATGACTTTGTTAAGTATAAATTAGCTCTCAAAACTATAAAACCAACGAAGTCGTATCTTATGGTTTGATTAGCAGGAACATAATATAGAATTTGCTGCCTTCTTCCGGTGTTCGTTTAAATCTTTGAATGTGTGGTATGGTTGAGTTAAATACTTTGTTTCTCATAGAATGACACACTGTTCGTGCATATTTAGACGTAAACTAAGACGCTTAAAAGCTGCCGTGAGTGGGGCGCAGTGACTCGGCGGTTAGAACGCCAGACTGCTGATCGAGAGAACATTTCTTTGACAATCTCGTTCAACCCAGGTTGCCAGTGTTGTTTTCGGAATAGACACTAAAACCATTTGGTCCCGTGCTCCAACATACGGAGTATATGTGTAAGCAACAGGCTTGTTAACAAATGCATGTCAACGCATTGGAATGCAAATGCAAATTTTTCACTTGATTCAACCGCAAATGCGAATGCAAATGCCAGTTTCCAGGAACGCATTCAAATTGAAATGCAACTTTTTTGGGGTCGCATTCAAATGCCAATGCAAATGTTTGGGTTACATATTTGAAAAATGCATTTGAATTAATTTCAACTGTTTTGTCTTCTTCATATTAACAGTTTGTTTCATTTGGAGAAAAAACAACGTAATGTATGCAAACACATTATATATGTATTTAATAAATACTGTAGTACATCATTGTAACCACTAAATACCACTACATACCAGTCCCACTTCATGAACATGTATGTAGAGTCATACACTGAGTCACACAGTTCCAGGCCTGCAGAGGTGGTGGAAATGGGAGTGAAGAATAGACAATTGACAGTTTACTGGGAACAATGGCAGGGAATGAAAGGCTAATCCTTCAGGCAGGCCATAATGGAAGGGTAACCCAAGACAATAGACTGTCCACTGGGAAGATAACCTGGTGGATAATTACAGCTACCACTAATCAATCTATCTGACTGTTAGTATTCAGGGCTGGCATTGCCAATGTTTACTCCCACAGTGAGCTGCCACTACAACCCACCCCAACAGTGTTACCACAACAAAAGGGAGTCATTTGTCTGTATTGTTTCAATGAAAAGGTAATCTCTGAAGCCATCAACCTATAGACCAGTTGGTCTTATCGTGTTGTATGAATAACAGCTCAGTTGACATACATATCACTTTTTATAAAGAGTACGCCGTGAAAGTGGATTCACAGGTCAGACAATGATTACATAATCAGGTCGCAATCAAATGCAAATGCAAATGTTTAAAATACCCATTCAAATGCAAATGCATTAAACATTTTATGGAGGCATTTGAATGCTCAACTTTCAAATGAGCATTGAAATGTATATTCATTTGTTAACAAGCCTGGTAACCAACTGTGGATCCCCAACTACTTCGCACGAGAACAGAGTTCAATAGATCATATATTCAGTTGTGTCCTCGTGCGATGTAGTTGGTAAAACTATCTGTGTCGCGTCGTGGACGCTTCTGTTACGTGTCGTGTAGTTGAGATATGGAAGTTGCGCTGCTAAGTTCAACTGCACACTTTTTCTCATTCAGAGAGAACACATAAAATAGAAACATTTCGCCTGACAGTGCCGTCATGCTACACATGGGTTTGCAAACATAAATCAAACTGTTGAAAGCAAGGCTGGTCGTCGTTTGATGGAAAGTCGACACTTGTTGAAGATGACACCGAGATAGAAGACGTCTACACGAACGCCCTGCATGGTAGCCATTAATATCGATTTAAAGGTTATGAACGCCGACCGAATCGTGTATATAAATACCACTGTATTCCTCCCTCGCATCACAATCTCACTTGCCATCATCACGAAGTCCTCAGTTTACCTGTGTCACGTAAGCAAGTACACTTTTGGTAAATATTTCTTGAAGATGTGGGATATTATTATGATATCAATAATGTCACACATTGTTCTCATTTCAGCTGTTGATAAAGGAATTGATGTGGCGACCAGACGACGACAATCAGTTTTATTTATTATTATTTCATCTATGATTTATTTTTCTTACAGAGCCTGACTGATCCAAAAATGCGTTCGAGCGTCTTTCTTCTGATCCTGGGGCTGACGTTGTAGGTGTCCGTCTCTTGAGGACACATTGTCGTAAGTCGCTTCTATTCTTTCTATGAGCAATCAGTCATAATCGCCATCCCCGTGACTTCGCAATGTGGCGATATTTTGTAGGTAAGGATATATTGAAAGAACGTATTTGTTGGAAAGGTCAAAGGTGGAGAATCGTAAGAATTACAAATATATATATATATATAAATCTTATGCAAAGTGAAGCTGTTTTTCTTAAAATATTGAAAGACAAGGGTGTAGAAGTAAAAAAACTCTTGAAACGCGTGGAAAAGAAATAGTAGAAACATTACGTCATCATTGTAACGGGTGATACGCGGAGAGTATAACGATTGTCATAAGTTAACCAATTCGCAGCTAGTTGCCTGGGTCATATGTTTTAAATGCCCAACTTCTC
Source organism: Lamellibrachia satsuma (assembly GCA_033239005.1). Lineage (NCBI taxonomy): Eukaryota > Metazoa > Annelida > Polychaeta > Sabellida > Siboglinidae > Lamellibrachia > Lamellibrachia satsuma. Next base: position 4,574,031 of record BSQZ01000053.1, read on the forward strand.
TTAATGTGTCTATGAGAAAACACATATATATTAACAATATCATTCTTCAGGTTTAATCTATATTGCTGTAGTATATATACCACCGGCAATGGCGTAATTTGACCGACAATTAATCATCCCGGGAAAACGATATAAAAATATATAATCTTCAAATGTGAATTGTCGTTATTGTAGTAAAGCGGTCTGTAGAACTGTCGTAAAACTAACAAGCTTTATAATATGTCGTAAAACTAGCAAGCTTTATAATATGACGCAGGTGTTAGCTGGTGGCGAGCGCCATGATAAAAACATTCTTAAAATGTTTATTTCTCTACTATATAATAAATGTTTATTTAAGACAAAAATTCCACAATATATACATAAAATGAAACTACCTGCACGCAAGCACACACACATGTCCGTTTGATGTGTTTCACAGTGATGATTGAGAAAATTACATGTGCATATTTATGGTTGTGTCAAAGCAAGATGTTTCATGACATAATAATCAGTAGAAAGACACACTATTTAGAAATAATTCACAATATACACAGTTGTAAAATATGTTTCTACGATGAGGCCTGTAATGTACCCCCACACTGCCAAACGTACGTTTCTTATGCAAAAACATATTTCTTGAGGCAAGAACATTTTCGTGAATAAAACAAAATTTAGAAGATTTTTCTTAGCAAATTTCACATATGTGATTGACTAAGAAAATTGTCTTTAAGAAAATATTTCGCACTGAAGAAAATATAAATATATAAATATTCTTAATGCTAAAATTGTTTTCTTGAATTAAAAAAACAAAGATATTTGAAATACAAATTCTTATTGAAGAAATAAATGTTAAATACACATCCTTTAAACAAGATATATTTGTAATTTGTGCACATTAATATTTTCTTTCCCCCACAAATTGGTAATTTTATGCATTTAGGTAAAGGAAACAATCTTGGTAGCAAAATAGAAAGACGAAAGTTGGCACATATGCTATGTCAACAGCAAAGGTGTACAGACTTGGTGATAGTAATTCATCGCAGATAGGCTGCGCTATTGCTAGCATTTTGTTCTATGTTAATTTGTTGGCTCGAACTTCATTAATTTTTATTTATTGATGAATACTGTGTGTGTGCGTGCGTGCGTGCGTGCGTGTGACAAGAAGGCCCTACACAGCTTACAGATTGCCAGTAACAATAAATCAACTATACAACAGGCTTGTTATCAAATGCATGTCAATGCAAATGCCATTTTCCAACATCACATTTAAATACAAATGTTTTGGTTATGCATTATATATGCATTGTAATTATATTAGCACAGTTACATTTACTAATATAAGCATTGCACAGTGTAATACAACTATATACACCATGGTCTTACCTAGAAAGTGGATTCTCAGGTCAGACAATGATTATAAAACGTGCTGAGCATTCTGCTAACTACAGAGCCCTTTTTCAAAGTCTGACAAAGAGCATGTTTTGCAACTGTATTTACACTTTATACAATGTAAATGTTGATTTTATTAATAATGAATTTAATAATCAAAAAACTGCATATGATATACTATGAGGCTTATTATATATAAGCAATAATATAAAAATGCACATCAGGTGCAGAATCTATACTCTTGAGTGCCGAATAAACATCCATATACGCGTATTTATTTGATGAAAAATTCCACTCTATACGCACCTTATTTGGCACTATACTATTATTAGATTTAAACATTTATGCCGGCCTACATTTTGCGATAATCGTGGCAAATTATGCAGGGCATATTTTTTTTAGGAGAGCAATCGCTCTCACCCCTATGTATAGCTCGTGCTAATAAATCATCCGCTCGCGCTAAAATCACTTCCTCCCAACTGGAGTTGCATGTGGCTCCCTCTGACGGCTAAGTTTTCTTCCTTTTGAACGACAGTCGTGAATTTTGTTTATGCACATTCGGCAGATAAAACGAAATACACTGCTACCCACATAGTTTCTATGGACGCCTTGGGCTTGACTTTAGGTCGAGTAAAAATGGTGAAAGATATCTTCGGCGCTAAAAAAGACAATTATACTAGTGCATTTTTGTGCACTATACTATTATTTGTTTTGAACAATTTGCCACCATATACTGTTAGTTGGCCTATACGTTTATTTGGCACTCGAGAATATGCATGTTTACTACATTGAAGTGTTATACTCATCAAACTTGTTGTATGGTCAGCATATTGTATAAGACTTCTTATAAGGAAAATGTCTGAAAAGAACAAGTGGATATTTACGAGTGTGCCACTGCAACATTTTCTATGACATAATAATCAGTAGAAAGACACACAGTATAGACATTATTCAAAATATATGCAGTTGTAAAAATATGTGTATTTAAGTTGAAGTCTGCAATGTATGATACATTATCTTATGAAAAAAATTCTTAAATTCTTCTTTTTGACAGATGTTCCGTAATTATCAGCTTTGTGCCTTTCAGCTTGAGTTTGGATGTGATTTCTTTTCTCGATTCGTAGTTTGTGAATTTGACGACGATTGGACGTGGCTTACGAGTTGCGTCATTGATGTTGAGATCTGGACGATAACCCCCCCTAGACGGTGGCTTCTGTCAATGTAGTCTTGTGATAATTGCAGCCCAAGGTTGTTGTTGCATGAGGCCAGGACCGCTTCGTCGGTATCTTTGTTTTATCCGTTATGCCGTGAAGCAGCAGACCATTACGTCTACTGTATTGTTCCTGGGCGTCAATTGCATTGCGCAAGGACCTATTGTCCTTTTCCAGTACGGCCATTTTCTTGGCATATAGTCCATTTTCTACTGCACAGGAATCATAAAGTTCTTATTTGATGTTGTCCAAGACACACCCCTGCAAGATGTGTTTAGCAAGAGTGTCGGTAAATTTCGGATTGTTCATCAGTTTGATCACAATAGCCAGTGTGACAGCCTCGAGGATATTCTTCATGATATTTTCATCATTTTCAATTAGTGTCAGGATAGCAGAACGCACGTCGCCATACTGAAAGATAAGTGCATCAGGCATGCTTTCGCCAGCTCCTTTACCGCGTTCACCTGGTGTCAATTTAGCGCTAGACTTTCTTGGCATTGTTGATAGCTTGATAATGTCCAGGTTAATTGTACATTAAAGACATTAATATGGTTAATATTATTATCAATGGCAATGTTTAACACCACAAGGCATGATCTGTAAAAAAGTTGTTGTCTTGACACTTTTTTCACATTTTAATTTAACGGCTGATAATATGTAAAAAAAAAGTTTTGCAATTTTTATTTTTATTAACATTTCTAGTCAATATCAAATGCAATACCGACTTGGCAATTACACTGTTTAATTTAGACGTCTTCAAAAATTATATTTAAAAAAATGCTATATCGAATTTTTCATATTTCGTTTTGTCATATGTACTACCATATCATATTTTTAAAACCAGGTTTGCAACTTGATATTTATAGTCAATGCCAAATGCAACACAGACTTGGCATATAACATTAGTAAAATATTGACATCTTTAAAAAATCATATTTCGAAAACTACTTTGTCGGTTTTGAAACTTCTTTCACATTTAAGTTTTTATGCATATTATCATATCATAAAACTATTTAACAACGAGATCTATAATAAACATTTGTATTGACATCCCAATCAAAGTCAAATGCACTACAACTACTATTACTAACTAGGTCTAGAGTCAGACTCGGCTATGCAATTTATTAAAAGTTTACGTCTTCCAAAACTCATACCTCGAAAAGATCTTTATCGATTTTGAAACTGTTTTCACATTTCAGTTTCTTGTGGATTCTGCCATACCGTTAACATAAAAATATAATACAACTAATTGCTTCATAGTAATATTTTCTGGTTTCATTTGCGTAAAATATACTGTTTTCAACGAGAAAACACGCGCACTGTTGACGTACATTTGGCGTGTTTTACTCTCAATTGGGTCACATCCGGTGTTTGAAACGGCATTGACATTACCTCAACTTCCTTATCAAGTTAAACTGCAACCTCGTGTATTACTTTGATGAAGAACATAAAAATATTTCATATCACACGTTGTAAACTGGATAGAAATAAAACTAGCATTTTATTAGATATACGTGGTGTTGTAGTGCTTATAATGGTTTGGGGCTTTCATTTTATAACACTTATGAAGCGAATGGGTCCATGGATAACTTCCTACAGTGCACAGTATGTTACAACTATTGGAAACATTTTTCTAAAAGTAAAAATGCAACACAATCTGTGGCAGTAATTATTTTAAGATGATCCTTATTTAATTGATTGATTAGACCATATCCACTGTCCATACATGTGGTCCTGTGACTATGTATGTAACATCTGAAGACTCCAGATCTGGAGCACGCCTAACTGACCCTTGATTGCAATTGTTAACAATGACTCAAGTGCTTCATAACAATGAACTTAGTGTGGGATCAGTGAAGCCATGAGATATGCAGCATGTCAAATGACGCCATGAGACATGCTAGTGTGGGTCTGAGAAAGCAGGGACTGAGGGAGCAGTGATAACAGAATTGCTAAACAAAGAAATGTAGCCAGTGTGTTGTTAGGTAACAAGTCATCGTGTTGATGGCTTTGTTTTAATTGAAGTGAATGTTAATGCAATAAAATAAAAAGTTTTTTACAGTTATCCTCATAAAAAATATTTGATCAATTTGCATTGCATATTCACTTGTTGCTGAGATATATAAATTACATTAATTAATAATGTTTAGTTTAAAATACGTTATTATTTAATATTTATAAAATATGTACTCGTGTCCGTACTCGTGAGAATATACTCGTACTCGTACTCGGCTTTTGGCAATGTACTCGTACTTGTACTCATCCATCATCAATGTACTCGTCCTCGTACTCGCCCTCGTATTCGTCCTCGTACTCGTACTCGTACTCGTACTCATGCATCATCAATGTACTCGTACTCATGAAAATGTACTCTGCCCCAGGTCCAACAAATCTTCTCCAGTCACGCGGTCTTGTGGAAGGCAGATGAGTTCATTCCACGTCTTCCCAGCCAGCTTCCTTTCTTATTCCACAGTTCTTCATCTGGTGCACAGTGGTCTTCCCTTCTCCTAGGTAGTGCCCATTTCAAAGCGGCATTTTGAAGACTACTTATGTTCATGGCCAAACAATTTCCACCTTGTAATACTGGAACAATACAATGATCTGTCGAAACTTCTGTCTGAACTGTTGCTATATAAGTCTGTGTTATCAAGTGTCTTAATACAAGTATATTGCCGCCTATTTCTTGACATATATGTTTACTGAACATAGGACATTAATTAAATAGTTCCAGGTTATTCCCATGCGCTGTGGTCTGGCCTACCAGAGAACGGTGTTTTTTATATAATTAATATTATTAATATTATACGCTTAACACAGAATGTGACGTGACGATACATCATATAAAACGCTGTTGTTGAAAGAGGAGAGTCTGTAGTCAGTTTCCTTTCCTCGCAGCACGTACTTGAACCATACGAACGTCCCAGTCTTGAAAGCAACATGTTTATAATATCATTAACGCTACCACATAAAACATTAATCCAACCGCAAATAATTATTTCTGCCTTTGTATTACTGCCACATTACTAATGACTCCAACGAGAGTGACCAAATATCATCTTAGTAGGAATCTCCCGTCCCATACACATTCTTGACATTGAATTTTAATTTTCTGCTGTTCAATGTATAGTTTGAAGTTATGCTTAGTGATTGCTTTCGTTTTACTGTAGTAAATATCTTGTTTGCATGCGATTATAATATTTAGCTGTTCTCCGCATAAACAATAACATTTTTAGTTTTGAAAACTGCTCGGGTTTAATTAAATACGCATTGTTGTTGAGATTGTGTATCTGACATGGCCAGCACCCATTTGAATGGTTGTTTTTTGCAAAGTAATGACCTTTTCTATTTTCTATTTACAGAGGTATTTCGTGCCAACCTCTTTCTCATGCGTGCTACTTTTACAACGCTTTACAAAAGCCGGCCGGTAACGGAATTATAAGATCATTATACATTAGCAACTGACGTCCTGGTGAACTATCCACAACAACTCTCTGCTGCAACGTTCCAGTGACATTTAAACTAGTTTAGTGGTAACGATGGTTTTGCTTGGAAATGATAGTGTCTTGGAGATGAACAATGGAATTAGCGACGAATCAGGAAACATTGGCATGCCCAGAGAACACAAACAACTGGCGTTTGCATTAATCGCTTCAATCGGCATCATTGGAAACGCCGTGACCATTTTCGTCAGTGCACAGTCCTCAAAGATGCGCAGCAAGTTTACGAACATTTTGATCTTAAACCAGAGCAGCATTGATATGGCGACATCGGTGTGCATCTTGGTAATTAAAACGATAACTTTTCCGAATGAAAACTTGTCCGGACTGGGCGGTGAATTGTATTGTAGACTCTTGGTGGAATGAATTTCTTCTATGGGGTTTAATGATATCGTCGTCTTACAACTTGATGGTGTTGACACTTGAACGGTACTTGAGGGTTGTACACCCATTCTTTCATCACAAATTTGTTTCTAAGAAAAAGATTCTGGCACTCGCTGGCGCCGCTTGGTGGCCGGGTCCGATACTAATGCTTTGTTTCGTCGTACCTACTTCCGGTGTCATTGATGGCCATTGTGTTTACAATGCTAAGTTAGACAATGAAACATAGAAGAAGGCACGCGGAGCGGTGTTGATTATAATTCAATATCTGCTCTCGATCACCGTGTTTATCACGTGCTACATCAGGATGTTTATGCGGCTACGAACCCTGGTTCTCCCGCTGGCTCCATCTATCGGCAACGAGGCAGCGTGTCAAAGGCGAGCGCCAGACGCAACCTGTTGACGACTCTGTTCGCCGTCATCGTTGGATACCTGCTGTGCAATTCCTTCAATCAGTTGACGTATTTCGCGTACGCCTTCGGCGCCCATGTTTTCCAACTGCTGCGTTAATCCGTTCGTGTACGCGTTGAGGTACGAAGTCTACAGAAGGAACTGCGGAAGTTGTTTTGCAAACGCCCTGCGCGTGAGTCGACTAGTGCATCGCTGAACACCGCAGTCGAAATGACATGATGATGTTATATTTACCTTCAGCAATTGAAGATGTGCATTTTCAAAAACTAAAATATATTAAAATTATAATGATGGCAACCAAATATATTTTGTACAATATTCCAACCAGTTCTACAGCGTTAAACATTTGAGTCTAATGGGTGAAAAGATTTAATTTTTACATAAAAATGTGCACATCGCGTTTTCCCTTGGGACCACATCAAACCATCCCGCGGACCACCTGAGGGCCGCGGACCACAGTTTGAGGACCCCTGAGCTAGAATGTAGTAGAGGATGTCGAATGTCGAATTGGGGAAAGAGCTTTAACAAGCGAGTAGAACCCGAGGGATGATGTATGAAGTAAGGTTGGTACAAACCGGGAAGCGAGATTGTGGGGAAACGTTTGACGAAACGATTATATAATGTTTAATACAAATACACATTGCAGGAAAATACTAATAATGAAGTCATTTTTTTTCTCGAAATAGCTAGTAGGCTACACATCTATGTAATGAAATAGCTAGTAGGCTACACATCTATGTAATGAAATAGCTAGTAGGCTACACATCTATGTAATGAAATAACTAGTAGGCTACACATCGATGTAATGAAATAGCTAGTAGGCTACACATCTATGCAATGAAATCGAAACATTGAAGGGATCTGGTTTCTAATAGAACATGATCTCACCGAAACCACGACCATCCTCTAAATGACGACCACTTTCCGAAAGAAAGCTCATGATAGGTGTCAACATTTGGTCATGAAAAGCGGGAAACGGTCTCCTCCACTCAACTTTCGTTGTTAACGTTTTGTTTTTACGTGTTGCCATGTTGTTGTGACGTCCTCATTCGAGGCGCACATACGCGCTAGAAATCACTTCAGAGTGAAAAGTAATGTGTGTATTAAAAAGGTATTGTGTGCAACAAATAGGTAGGTTTTAACGTGTTTTTTTATTCCGAAAAGAGGGAAAGCGGTACCAGGAGAGAAAGAGACACGCACGCGCACGCGCACGCGCACGCAGACACATATGAGTGGTTATGATCGAAAGGTAGCGCCACTTCGCTCATGAATGCTGGACGCTGACTCGTTCAACCAGTTATTATCTCTGTGTGACTGAGACTATGATGGCATCAACTGACGGCTATTCGTCGGTGCACAATGGAATTCGCATTACCCTGTGAATATGTTGATTATTGTGTGACGGGCGGTGAGACGTAACTCGTCAACTGACCGCTAATTATCGGCGAACAGTTGGAGCCTGATTATCGTTCATCGGACAGTGTGCCGTAACTTGTCAACTGACCGCTATTTATCGGCGAACATTGGGCGCCTGATTACCGTTCTTTGGACGGGGCGCCGTGACGCGTCAACTGACCGCTATTTAAAAGCGAACTTTTGAATAGGCCTTGCCATGCTAATTGGTGACTCTATCGCGACTGGCGGTGCGTCGTAACTATGCATGAAAGGTGTAATCAGCGGTCATCGCCGCATCAGCATCGGTGTTATACAGACGTTCATCATGTTACTATGTTTGTGATGCTGTGATCAGTATAATAAGGTTCAATGGCTGTGGATTTGTTTTGTATTAAAATATATAATATGTTTATGTTGGTTTGATAGCGAGTCGTTGGTCCAGAAAACACAACACGCAACAGTTGAAGGTGCAGATCATTATCTGTCAACTCGGCTTTCCAATAGACTTGGCATATAATATTTGCAAAATGTTGATGTCTTTAAAAAATCATATTTCGAAAAGTACTTTATCGATTTTGAAACTTCTTTCACATTTAAGTTTTTGTGGACACAAGCATCTCATTAAGCTATTTTAACAACCTGATCTACAATTTAATATTTTTATTGACATCCCAAGCAATGCCAAATACGCTAGGTTTACAGTCAGGTTCGGCTATAGAATTTATTAAAAGTTAACGTATTCCAAAAATCATATCTCGAAAAGTTCTTTATCGATTTTGAAAATGATTTCACATTTCAGTTTCTCGTGTCTTCTTCTTCCAGGTACGAGTTAGCCCTCTCGTCAACCCTTATAGACTCGTTGCGTGTGCACGCGTGCTAAGGTTTTGCAAGATAAAGTAATAAAATATTTGGAAGAAAGAGAAAAGATGATAGTGTGCGTGTAGAACTGCAATTTGAGGAGATGAAAAGTTGATAGCGTGAAAACTGCAATGTCAGTTAGTGTTGCAAGCTGGAGATCTTCTGTCTGAAATTCTATAAACTTGGTGCTGTAGCTGCTTTGGCTGGCAGGTTATTTCAATTGGCTATTGTACGGGGCAAAAAAACTATACTGAGTGAATTGCTTTGTGATTAGGGAGAGTTGAAAAGCTTCAGAATGCGTGTGCCGAGAGGGCCTCACCAGGGGTATAAGTTTCGGGAGGATGTCCAGGGCGACTACGCCATGCAATGTATTATAAAACATGACAAGGCGGATGTCGGTCCTCCTTTGTTGGACGCTACAGGTGTAAAGAAAATATGTCTCTAAGTTGAGGTATGCAATGTACCTCTATGTTTAGTATGTCGAACAGTGTTATACTCATCAGATCAGTTGTGTGGTCAGTAGATTGTATGAGACTTCTTATGATGAATGTTGACTAACTCGGAATAGCTGTTCTGCAAAGGCAACATTAAAACATAACTGAAACCGCAAATAATTATTACTGCCTTTGCATTACTGCTGTATCACTAGTGGCTCCAACGAGAGTGACCAAATGTTATCTTTGTATGAGTCACCCATCCCATATACATAATTGACATTGACTTTTCATTTTGTACTGTTCAATGCTTAGATGGTTGCTTAGTTTAGCTAAGTTTTGCTTAGTGATTGCTTTCGTTTTACTGTAGTAAATATCGTGTTTGCATGCAATTATAAGATTTAGCTGTTCTCCGCATAATCAATAAAATGTTTAGTTTTGATAATTGATCGGGTTTAATTGATTACGTACTGTTGATGAGATTGTGTGTCTGACGTGGCCGGCGCCCACTTGAATGGGTGTTTTGCTGCAAAGTCATAATTTTTTCTATTTTCTATTTACAGTGTACGAAAACGCAACATCTACCGGTCGTCGTGAGTATTTCGTGCCAACCTCTGTCTCATGCTACTTTTACAAAGCTTTCAAAAGCCGACCGGAAACGGAACTGTAAGATCATTATATATTAGGAACTATCGTCGTTGTGAACGTATTGACTATCAATAACAACTCTCTGCTGCAACGTTCCAGCGACATTTAAACTAATTTTGTGGTAACGATGGTTTTGCTTGGAAATGATAGTGTCTTAGAGATGAACAATGGAACTAACGACGAATCAGAAAACATTGGCATGCCGATTGCACATAAACAACTGGCGTATGCATTAATCGCTTCAATCGGCATCGTTGGAAACGCCGTGGCCATTTTCGTCATCGCACAGTCCTCAAAGATGCGCAACAAGTTTTCCAACATTTTGATCTTAAATCAGAGCAGCATTGATATGGCGACATCGGTGTGCTTGCTGGTGATTAAAACGATAAGTTTTTCCGATGAAAACTTGTCCGGACTGGGCGATGAATTGTATTGTAGATTTTGGTTGACTGGGTTTCTTCTATGGAGTCTAATAATATCGTCGTCTTACAACTTGATGGTGTTGACACTTGAACGGTACGTGAGGTTTGTACATCCATTCTTTCATCACAAGTTTTTAACTAAGAAAAAGATTCTCGCATTCGCTGGCGCCGCTTGGTGGCCGGGTCCGATACTAATGCTTTGTTTCGTCATACCTACTTCCGGTGTCATTGATGGAAATTGTGTTAACATGAATATACACATCAGTCATATTTGGAAGAAGGCATGCGGGGTGATGTTGTTTGTAATGCAGTATCTGCTCCCGATCACCGTGTTTATCACGTGCTACATCAGGATGTTCATGCGGCTACGAAAGCAGGTCCTCCCGCTGGCATCATCTATCGGCAACGAGGCAGCGTGTCAAAAAGCGCGCGCCAGACGCAACCTGCTCACGACTCTGTTCGCTGTCATCGTTGGATACCTGGTGTGCAATTCCTTCAATCAGTTGACGATTCTCGCGAGCTCCTTCGGCGCCCCGGTCGACTTCTCGAGTTACTACTACAATTTCACCGTCATAGCGATGTTTTCCAACTGCTGCATTAATCCGTTCGTGTACGCGTTGAGGTACGAAGTCTACCAGAAGGAACTGCGGAAGTTGTTTAGCAAACGCCCTGTGCGTGAGCCGACTAGTGCATCGCTGAACACTGCAGTCGAAATGACATGATGATCTTATGTTTACCTTCAGCAAATATCCTCGCGGGCGCACACACACACACGCACGCACACGCACACACACACACACACACACACACGAGCGAGCGAGCGCGCGAGCGCAAGTACACCTAAATCAAGTGAAAAGGAAAGTGTTTATTGATATATGTATTGCTATTACAATAATTAAATGGTAATGTGTTTTGATTTACCTGTCTATGGTTTCATTTATCAGTTGCAAAGTCATGTTAACGTAAATACTTGTTCACAACACACAGTGCAAAAGATGAAAGTAGTGTATTAAGGAAATATAAATATAAATCTGGAGGTCTCAGTCCTATGGTGTGATGAGTGCGTACACGCAATGTGCAGCTAAAGCTACATGTAATAATGACGGATGCTGTCTTTCTGTTGTTATGCTGTTAGTGGACATAAGTCATGTTCAATAATGTCGTTTCCAATGTAGACAACGTATGATCGTTTGGAATGTTTCATTCCACATGTGACCGTTTGTTATAATGTGCGAGATGTATCAATATTGTCATACACAAAAATAAAAAACTCAGACCATCTGAGTTCCTAACAACCCTCCTCGATTCATTTAGCGAATCGCGAAACAGATTCGATGTTGTTCAAATATGTAATGTCTGAATAATTTAAGTAATGTGTGCAGTCGATTTAATAACAATGCGTAGGCCTAGTTTTTACTGAAATGTGTTGTCTACTCATAGGTTACCGTTCATAAAAGCTAAGCTATTTTTGTCCATTTTCGTATAATTAAATAATTTGTCCGATGATTATCATTACATCAAAACGATACAACACATTGGCATAAATGAGGTAGAACAGCGGTTCCCAAGCTTTTTTCCTTGAGGCCCATTTTAATTCCGAAAAGAGGGAAAGCGGTACCAGCAGAAAAAAAGTGGTATTTCCCGTCCGAAAGCAGTCATGTTAACACATAGGCTGTTGAAAGTCAGATAGGAAAAACCTGGGGTGCTTTCCGAAGAAGACTTCCATTTTCACCAGTACACCTTTTCATGGTAAGTAAACGGAAGATAAACCAAATCGACATCCTACCCACCATTTTATACTTAACCGAAACCATCACGTAGAAGATGAAGGTCCTCCAAAAAACGACATTACGATATGGATGACAAACCACAAATTATGCGATATAATGTCCACCAACTGTGCTTGGATATGTCTATTACTATGCATACTTAGACGATGTGAACCCTGGACCATCCTTCTTCTCTTACTTAGAGGATGTGAACCCTGGACCATCCTTCTTCTCTTACTTAGAGGATGTGAACCCTGGACCATCCTTCTTCTCTTATTTAGAGGATGTCAACCCTGGACCATCCTTCTTCTCTTACTTAGAGGATGTGAACCCTGGACCATCCTTCTTCTCTTACTTAGAGGATGAGAACCCTGGACCATCCTTCTTCTCTTACTTAGAGGATGTGAACCCTGGACCATCCTTCTTCTCCTTCTCCGGTCTGCCTCCACATGCCAATGAGTGACATGTCAAACAGCAGGCACAGTGAAAGTACTGACTAAGACTGCCTGAGTGTTCACATTCACCCACTCATACTTGGATATGTCTATTACTATGCTTACTTAGAGGATTCGAACCCCGGTCCTCTCGATTGAGTCCGATGCTCTAACCATTACGTCGTACATTATTACATATAATTTCTTTGACGATAGAAATTCTCACTCTGTTGATTTGACTCACGCTACGGACAGTCACAAACAGTTGTTCCTAAATACTGATTTCCACTTTCCACTTAACATAGCTGCCAAACAAAACTAGCAGGATGCTAAAGAATATTGCCTTGAAAAACACATTTTAGCCATGCTCACCAAGAAATTTGTTTTGTCTATAAATTCAGCACACGTCACCTAAAGATTCGTCACTGAAATATCTACGGAGGCTTTCTGAACTACGAGGCATAAGAATTGCAAAATGCTTTCGATCTTCATCCCAACACCAGAACGAGGCTAGCGTTTCGCAGCTGTGGGAACGAAATAAATTCCTTCTTCAGTTGGGCGATGTTGAGGTAAGTATGTTTAAGGTTGGGTATATGAGCGCATCCATAAATACAGAAAAGCTATCAATACAAAATTATAGTTGTATGTTCCCGCTGCTGTTTTCCGGAAGATTTTCTGAGGCCATATTCCCCATGATATATACATATATATATATATATATATATATATATATATATATATATATATATATATATATATATATATATATATATATATATATATATATATATATATATATATATATATATATATATATATATATATATATATATATATATATATATATATATATATATATATATATATATATATATATAAATATATATATATATATATATATATATATATATATATATGATGTGTTTGTCCAAAAAATGGGCTAAACACCAAAACCGAAAAAAAATTAATAATGTTTTTTGCTGACATCACATTGGTAGTGGGGGACGTAAACGAATTTTGCGGAAAATTAATTATACACAATACTGTTGACTGAAAAATGCCGGTTTCCTATATATTGTATGAAAAAGTGCACAACAAACCACAATTTATATTAATATGTACAAAACCCTTTTTGCCAATAAACGCCTCACACACACACACACATACACACACACACACACACACACACACACACGCACACACGCACACACGCACACACGCACACACGCACACACGCACACACGCACACACGCACACACGCACACACGCACACACGCACACACGCACGCACGCACGCACGCACGAACGAACGCACGCACGCACACACACACACACACACACACACAATCAAACAATCATGGGGAATGTAACCTCATAAAATCTTCCTGAAAACAGCAGCGGGAAAATTAAGTTTAAAAAATATATAATTATATAAATTATATATATATATATATATATATATATATATATATAAATTTATTTTAGCAATATTTTAACTACATGTAATCGTCCACATTTGCTGAGGTCATATTCCCACATTGGAATGCTAGGTGGCGTAACAAGCTGATGAGGTGAAATTTATCTCCCCGTCTTCTAAGTCGTTTTCTCCACTTTGGATACATATGGTGACAACTGCTCCTGAACGTTTGGTAAATCCTGAACGCATTCTTGATATTGACTGATTTATTGAGTCGCTTTGCTGGCCGTTCAGCTCGAGCGGCACACCCGCCTGACATGATTGCAAAGCCTGTTACGTGAGATGTCAACGTGAGGTAGACACCACGCTAACACACACACTATCAACACGTTACACAATTGCACTACACTGACATCTACAAGTCGTTGGAAACAGTTAAACAGTAAGTCAGTCTTGACTTGTGCTACAAGCCGTTTTGCAGAGATGTCGTGAATGGAAACATTAAACGTATACATTAAATGGACAAAATGGGAAAACCTAAAATTAGAACTGCGTTCTCAAATGACGACCAAAGCGATACAACCACGGATATCAAAGACATTCAATAGACACATCAAAACGGGTGCGCCGATCTAGTCGGCCTGTCAAAATGAACAGTGTTGTCTGAAACTGTGTATCTTTTGCGTTTATCATTTTCATTACCTATGCTTTATTAAAAAATTGCAATATGTGTAAAGATTTATCTAGAATTTTATGTTCACTTTTCAAATTATCAAACTATTACGACCGTCCTTCGGTCGTTGTTTCAAATGTATATATTATCTAAAGAAGAATCTTAATTCGGGTTAAATGTAATACAATATTACTGTATTACATTTTCAAATGTTTACAGTAGTTTCTACATCTCCTTAATATATATATATATATATATATATATATATATATATATATATATATATATATATATATATATATATATATATATATATATATATATATATATATATATATATATATATATATATATATATATATATATATATATATATATATATATATATATATATATATATATATATATATATATATATATATATATATATATATATATATATATATATATATATATATATATATATATATATATATATATATATATATTTAGACAACGTTTCAAGAAAATTATTTCCACTGTATAGTTTTTTACTGTCAGTCACTGCATCTATGCAAACGTTTTATGGCCTTCATGAGGCTTGTGATTTTCCTGCTAGGACACAGTTGAAGTGTCGGATCGCGGAAGCTTCTGGTGAGACTCGTGTGTTCAACTGCAGACTTTTACTCATACAGAGAGAGGACCATTAGAAACATTTCACCTGCCAATCTCGTCAGATTACACATTGGTTTAAAAACTTCAAAATGTTGAAAGTATTTGATGGAAAGTCGACAATTGTTAAAGATGATACCGAGACAGAAGACGTTTTTTCGCGAGTTAGACATTAATGACGAATTATACGCTAGGAACTGCGACCGAATTTTTCTCTCACATCACACTCTCATTTGCCGTCATCACGAAGTCCTCAGTTTGCTTGTGTTAGGTAGGCAAGGATAACATTGGTAAATATGTCTTTGAAGACGTGTGGTATATTATTATTATTTCAATATTGTCACAAATTAATCTCATTTTAGCTGCATTTCAATTTTATTTATTATTATTTAATATATGATTTATTTTTATAACAGAGCCTGACTGATCCGAAAATGTGTTCGAGAGGTTTTCTTCGGATCCTGGGTCTGAAGTTGTAGGTGTCTGTGTCTCGAGGTCACATTGTGGTAAGTCGTTTCTATTCATTCTAAGAGCAGCCATTCAAAATAGCCGTCCCTCGACTTGATAATGTGGCGAATTTTGGAGGTAAGTATATAATGAAAGACCGTATTTGTTGGAATGGTCAAAGATGATACAGCTACTAATATATCTAGTTGAGGAGAAACGTACGAACTACGTGCGCAAGTATATTTAATTCTTTTGGAAATTGAAGCTGTTTTTCTCAAAATGCCGAAAAACAAGGGTGATGGTGAAGAGGTAAAACTATTGAAAAGTGTGGAAAAGAAACAATAGAACAGTTACGACATCGCTATGTTACGCTGTAGTATATACACCACCATTAATGGTGTAATTTGACCGATAATTAATCATCCCGGGAAAAATATATAACACTGTAATCTTCAAATGTGAATTGTCGTTAATTGTACTAAAACTTTCTCTAGATGTGTCGTAAAACTACCAAGTTTTGTATTATCGACTGGTCGTGTGTTTCAAAAATATTAAGAGGTGAGCGAGTGTAACTTGTATTGCATGGATATTATTTTTAATCATCCGATGTATTAGTAATGTAGAATATATTCAATGTAGCAACATCCTGTGAAACAGTCGTTAATCAATTAAAATCGTTGTGGACGTCAATTGCATCAATGGAAGAGTTGAATCAGAGCAATTATGTCAAAGGCTATATACAACAAGTATCTAAATAACCATGTTGTTTTTGCTATAGCTTTAAAAAATAGTAAAACAAATCCGCCAAAACTTCTAAACGAAACATCGCCAGAAATGGCCTTATAATTAAATTTAATTAACTACTTGTTCCTTCAGTTAGTGTGTAGGCACAACCCACGTATGTATCTCTAGTCCTAAATTTGTATGATTATATACAGGAGAAAATTAAGAACCCGCCGTCGTCTCGAATGAGGCCAGTGATTATGTGCAGGTGTTTCTAAAATGTAAATATTCATAAGATAATATACGAAGCCTTCACATTACATGTGTAGCGTAAATACAAATGTGCAATGTGTTGTGCAACATATTGTCTGCCAGATATTATCAGTGGCACTTTAGATATGGCAACAATAAACATGTCATGGATTAGCTAATTATATTTCAAAAACAGCATACACGTATATGTCGATTAAGATAATCCACATAATAATGAATGAAATTGTAATACAAAAGAGCCTAATATTGGGTATGGACAAATAAGTATATAAAAAGGGAATACATATGTTTAAAACTTAAAAAAATACATTATCATTCTGACACCGATCATTAATTTGGATTATGGCATACCGGTCCATTTACCGACCATTCGTCTATATTGGACCACCCTTTACGTTATATTGGACTGGTTCAATTCAATGGATTTCTTCGTTTTGTTATATTGTTTTCTTTGCCAGTTGGTTTAGGAAATGGAGACGTAGGGAATATCGATCAAAATGTCATGAGTCTCTGTGCCTGCAAGCATTTATACATTGTATGATGATCTGAAATTCCCACAAATGCATAATCAATGGATTTATTAATATAATTACTAATAAAAAACAAGTTTTCATTACAAACAGTGTAAAGAATATTAATCAACGAAGGTATCAGTATTAGCCGTCAAGTGTCTTTTTGTCATCGTCCATCGTTTGCCCACAGATAGGGTGTCACAGCTCGCAATATCAGTGGTCCAATATAGCGGATCACATAGTGATGGACCCGTAGGTAGATATCTACAAAGCTAGTGAAACTTTGCTCTTCAAACCTTCTTCATTTATTGTTTAAATACTTATTTCACAGCCCATGTGCCTCGGTTAGCTGAAGCGTTACAAACTACTTTCCCACATCGCTTTATTTATACACGCAAACGTTACATCAGAAAGTGAAAAAAAAACTAATATATCCTAACATGTTCGAAGTTTTTGTGGAGCCATTGTTTACCCTCGATGCACATTTCATTTCAAAGTCAGTCGGCAGATGGAGCCACGTTAACTTCGGTACCGTAGTTAGAGATATATGGCCATTATCCAATACAGCGGATTTTCCAATAATTTTACCCGACCTTCCCCTACTGTAAACGAGCCGATATATATGCTTTTAATGAACAACATTTGTGTGCGTGCGTGTATTTTTATTTTATGTATATATTTTGGACTTTTTGTCTTTAATTAAAATTTATTGTATATTATAGAAATAACAATGTTAAGCATGCTATAAAATGGCGCTCGCCACCAGGTAACACCTGCATCATATTTTAAACCGCTCAGATGGCGCTGCGTATCTCAAACGGTTTACGTACGGAAATATTCGCCGCGCGCTCGCTTAGTTTGTGCAATTGTTGGAAGTTAACATTTTGCATAATATAAACCGCCCAGATGGCGCTACGTACTCTCCAACGGTTTAGTACCGCGTGGTTTCCGAGGTTGTTGGAAGTTTTACTTAGCGACCATTTGATTTACCATAAAATCTTCTAAGAACCCTTGAAATACGGGGTATTTCGAAAAAGTAAAGGCGTGTCGTTTCATTCGTGGGGTCGTAGATTAATCCATGAAAGTCGTCTAGGAGAAAACGTTAACATAGCCACATACAAACATACATACGCTAAATAAATTGGTGTGGCCAAGCCATCCCCATCTCCTCTTAAGGATCTCTATCTCTATGTGGGCTTGGTGTGTTCTATCCCAGAGATCTTTGTTGCTCACCCTGTCCATCCAGTGTATTCGGAGAATTCTTCTCAGGCAATGGTTGACAAATGTCTGGATCCTTATCAGTGTGGTCTTGTTTATTCGCCACGTTTCCGCTCCATACAGCAACATGGACTTTACATTTGTGTTAAACAAGCGTATTTTTGTGGTTTCTCCAATTACCTTTGACTTCCACACATTTTTCAACAGGTGGAAATCTACCCTTGCTTTGCTGATCCTTTTCTTTACGTCAGCCTTTGTCCCTCCATGCGTATCCACTATGCTGCCTAGATATCTGAAGTCTTTGACCTCGTCCAGTGTCTCTCCCTCAAGCATGATTGGTGTTTCGCAAGTAGTATTTGTTCTCAGGATCTTTGTTTTCCTTTTGTTGATTTTCAACCCAACCCGCTCTTAAATCAATGCCAGTTCTGTTATTTTGTCCTGCATCTGCCTATGGCTGTTAGACAGGAGTGCAAGGTCGTCCGCAAAGTCCAGGTCATCAAGTTGAGTCAGCATCGTCCACTGGATTCCATATCGTTTCTCCTTGGTTGCTGTTTTCATGATCCAGTCTATGACTAGAATGAAGAGGAATGGTGACAGTAAGCATCCCTGTCTCACCCCCGTCCTAACCTCAAAGTTCTTTGTAAGTTGACCTTCATGAATGACTCTGCATGACATTCCTTCATAGGAGTTTTTGATCATGTTGACTAGTTTCTTGGGCACCCCATAGTGTCTTAGCACTTTCCAGAGTGTCTCCCTGTCCACACTGTCAAAGGCTTTCTTGTAATCAACAAAGTTAATGTATAGGGATGAGTTCCATTCGATGGATTGTTCCACTATGATTCGCAGTGTTGCAATCTGGTCAGTACACGATCTGTCCTGCCTGAATCCTGCTTGCTGTTCACGCAAAGTTTGGTCCACTTTGCCTTTCATTCTCTCTAGGATTATTATGTTTAGAATCTTCCCAGGTACT
Source organism: Lamellibrachia satsuma (assembly GCA_033239005.1). Classification (NCBI taxonomy): domain Eukaryota; kingdom Metazoa; phylum Annelida; class Polychaeta; order Sabellida; family Siboglinidae; genus Lamellibrachia; species Lamellibrachia satsuma. The sequence goes on from BSQZ01000053.1 coordinate 4,593,743, forward strand.
GACAACAACGTGATTCCTCTGTAGTTATCACAGCGGGTCAGGTCTCCTTTCTTGGGAATCTTGATAAGGTAACCTTCCTTCCATTTTGCTGGAATTTCTTCTTTTTCCCAGATCTCCTCAAAAAGACTGTACAGCATTTCTATTGAAGTATTTACATCTGCTTTTAGTGCTTCTGCAGGGATACCATCAGGGCATGCTACTTTCCCATTTTTCATATGTGCGATTGCCTTTTTTATCTCTTCTCTAGTGGGTTTATTACAGTCTATTGGGAGATCTGTCTCAGCTGGTTGGATGTCTGGTTGATTCTGCGGTACTTGTCTGTTGAGCAGCTCTTCAAAATGCTCTGCCCATCTGTTAAGCTGTTTGTCTGCCCCCATCAGGACGATCCCATTTTTGTCTCTGATTGGCCGCTCTGATTTCTTAAACTTTCCAGCTAACTTCCTTTTTGTATCGTATAGTTGCTTCATGTTCCTGCTAGCTGCTGCCTTTTCTGCCTCTTTTGCAAGTCCCTCCACGAAGTTCCTTTTGTCTGTTTTGACACTTTTCTTCACCTCTCTATTTGCTGCTGTGTGCTCTTTCTGAGCTGTTACCTTTGCCGCCCTTGTGCAGCTGCTGTTGACTGCTTCCTTCTTGTCTCTTCCGGTCTGTATTTTCCTCATTGTTTCTACTGAAATCCAGTCTTTCTGTTGGGGTTTCCTTCTTCCAATTATCTCTTCGCATGTGGTGTTTACTGCATTTTTGATGTGACTCCATTTGCTGTTGATGTCTACTCTCTCATCTTCATCATACAGTTCTTGCAGGACTTGAATCTATTAGCTAATGCAACTTTATATTCTTCTGCTGTGCTTGGGTCCTTCAGGAAATCCACATTATATCTTGCCTTTTGTTTTTCTTGTTCTACTCCATTTCTTCTTATCTTGATTTTTAGCCTGGCTGTTACTAGGTGGTGATCAGACGCAACGTCAGCACCTCTCTTCACACGCACGTCTTGTAGTGATCTTCTAAACATTTTGTTTATGCCGATGTGGTCTATCTGATTTTCAGTGATTTGGTCAGGAGATACCCATGTCGCTTTATTTATTCTTTTGTGTGTATTCTGGAACGGAAGTTGGAAGGTGATCGGACCATGGAGCCCGGTAACAAGCTTGTTAGCAAATGCAAATGCATTTTAATGTTGAACATTTCAATGCGCATTCAAATGCCTCCATGAAATTGTAAATGCATTTGCATTGGCATTTGAATGCGTACCTTAAATATGTGTATTTGCATTTGAATGCTCGTTCAAATGCACGCATAATTCTTTGAATAATTATTATTGTTAGAGTCAATTTCATAAGTTCACAACATGTCGTTGGAAAAGTGCTCTGTAGTGGGTAGCATCCTCAGCAGATTATGAAATCAATGTCTGACCTGTGAAACCAATTTCACAACATGCTCTTTGAAAAAGAGCACTATCTGTACATGAGTGGTCAAATGGTTAATGGCTGAGCTGTTATTCATACAACATGAAAAGACCAACTGGTCTATAAGTTGACGGCTTCAGAGATTATATGTTCAATGAAACAACGCAGACAGATGACTCATTTGTGTTGTGTTGGCAACGTTGGTTTGGCAGCTCATTGGGGGAATACGCATTAGCAATGCCAACCCTAAATATATACAGCCAGAGAGAGTGATTAGTGGTAGCTGTAATTATCCACCAGGTTATCATCCCAGTGACCCCACCAGTGGACTGTCTATTGTCTTGTGTTCCCTTCCATTATGGCCTACCTGAATGATTAGCCTTTCATTCATTGGCATGGTTCCCAGTAAACAGTCAATTGTCTATCCCTCCCTCCCGTTTTCACCACCTCTCCAGGCCTGGAACTGTGGGACTCAATGTATGACTCTACATACATGCTCATGTAATGGGACTGGTGTGTAGTGGGACTTGTTACAATAATGTACTAGTGTATTTATTAAATAAATTAATAATGTGTTTGTATACATTACGTTGTTTTTTCTCAAAATAAATCAAAATGGTAATACAAAGTCAAAACATTTGAAATTAATTAAAATGCATTTGCAAATGTGTAACCAAAATATTTGCATTTGCATTTGAATGTGACCCCACAAATTTGAATTTGCATTTGAATGCGTTCCTGGAAATGACATTTGCATTTGCATCAAGTTTGCAGGAGTCCTGCTAGTATTATTTATGGCATTAATTTAGTAAGGGACATGTTACTGTATGCATTGTACGTTACACATCCTTCATTTGATAGTGTTACAAGTTAAATATTTGTGTTGATTATTGAAATACATATATACTGATACAACATCCATGTCGTAGCATCATTAAAAATTTGTTAAAAAAAAGTTTGAAATAGAGAAAACATTGGCAGCACATTGGATTTTCAATCAATATGTCATTTTGCAGAGTAACATTTAAGATATCAGTATCTTCCTGCAGCAATATATATATTTATTATAAAGAATATTGAAACCCCTACACAATGAAACTATACATGTCACATTCTGACTATGGTCATCAGCGCAACAACATCAATAAGCAATAAAAGTAGTTTCGATAGTTTAGAACAATTTATGAAATGTGAACAGATAAGCCGTAATGTGACAAGTAACAAACAAACAACGGTAAATCACATTTTGCAACATTTAATGAAGAAACTACTGTCAAACGCCCTAACCAACTTAGCTAACGATAGACTTGCATGTTGTGCAGGTGGCCTTCCACTAGGACTATGTCAACAATCCCGGCCATCTTTGCCACTGTCATTGAACAAAGACAGTTGAGACAATAAACAACGAAAGTGTCAGATATTTCGATGTCAGGAACGTCAATCTCATCATCACTTTCATCGCACAGTAACTGGCAAGCTTGCAAGCTTGCGATGCAGTAAACGTACTCTGATTTGCAGACGCCATTTTTTAATATCATATAAACAAAGATTTATGACAAAACAAACACGACGAAATACTCGGAAACCTTTTTATTGCAGCCTGTTTCAAAAATACCCACACTGCGTTGGACAACTATTTAGGTGTCGTGTGCACATTTTTTTCGAAAACAATCCAGCGGAGTGCGCCACCAAAAAATAGCAACTACTGGCAGGCAAAATATATGGCCGGCATAGAGAATAACGGCGCCGCCCGGCTTAGGCCGGGTTCAGGACTGAAGGGCTATAAACCGTTTAATGAAACATACAACGTCAACATGGCTGTTACTTTCTAAAGGTGTCATCATGAAACAGTGTTCCTGCGTCTTTGAAAAATTAGTCGATATTTCTTGACCATCAAGTAGTGTTTGTGTTGACCGGTTACTGCTAATCTGTTAGAACACTACAGAGTTGGGGTTGTAGTAGTATCAACAAGACAGCGACGGTGGCCTGAATGGTTGCTGCAGGTGTTGAGCATGACGTCACGTCTCGACGTGAGCCTCGTTCAAGAATAGCTCAATCAAGCTACAAAACAGAAACTCTTCTAAGAGCAATTTGTCCATAAGCAGAACTCACCCCATAAATATGTCCGACTAAGTAACGTGTGTGTTTAACGTTATATATATATATGTATATATTTATATATATATATATATATATATATATATATATATATATATATATATACATATATATATATATATATATATATATATATATATATATATATATATATATATATATATATATATATATATATATATATATATATATATATATATATATATATGTATATATATATATATATATATATATATATATACATATATATATATATATATATATATATATATATATATATATATATATATATATATATATATATATATATATATATATATATATATATATATGAATTAAATGTTTTACAATGTGACATCACTTATCACCATCTCCTTATTCTGTTGATTACTGACCTAATCGTGGAAACAACGATTTGAACGATCGCACCCCAACACTTTGTTGACGTGGCCATTCCGAAGTCGCCTGACATAATGTGTCAATTATGCGGGTGTGGGCCATGTTGCGCAGTCATCTGTCTTTGTAACGGGCTTCACGACACTGCCTGTATGTCATATCCGCAGCGACACAGACAACAGAATATAGTGTTTTGTATTGGTGATTAAGTTTGTATTGGTGATTAAGTTTGTATTGGTGATTAAGCTATATCTCATCGATTTACATGTATGAAATTTTTCTCGATGAACATGTTTGTACCAGCTATTTCTCATCGATATATGTATTTTATTATCACAATGAATTTATTAAATTACCTTTAACAACAGTTACTCTTTGTATATTCCTGTAGCAAACAAGCTCGGGTTTCTGCCATTACGCATCAGCAAGGTATCAGCATTAAGCATCAGCAGGGTATAAATGCATTTTTATAGTGTTCAGCAATTCCGTTTTCACTTAATTTTTGACCAAACATTAAGTCATGTAATAGTTCGTCTGGTGATTTCACATACATAAACTACATAAAAAATTTGCACAGACGAGTTAGCGTGCAGCAGTGGACACTAGGTAGGTTTGACATTTCGCCAAAATTAGACTAGCAAAAAATCAAATTGACGAGGGACCTTTACAAAAGATTCAAGATTGATGACCGCGTGACAATATAGGCTCGTTCTCAACCGCCCCATTTTACTGTCTGATGATTTCACACAAACGAAAACGAGCTGCTATCGTGTAGCAGTGGGCACTAGGTACGTTTGACATTTCGCAAAATGTAATTTGAAATTATACTAAAAAAAGTCTGAGGATTTTTAAATAAGATTCAAGATTGACGACCGTTTGACATCATAGGCTCGCTTCTCGACTGCCCCATTTTATTGGTGCATAAATAGCACAATATTCCACAAAAGCGCTGCAAATGATTTATGCTACACCAATGTTGGTGCAGAAAAGACATAATCTTCCACAACAAGGCTGAAAATGTTTCATCACACACTTATCCTAAACAAATATATATGTATATGCGCGATATTTACATATACGTAAGCGCGAGATGGAAGCCAAATGGATCAGTCTAACACCTAATGCGTGAGACTTGTCAGCTCTGTTACTTGTAGAGGAAATTAAAGGCAAAAGCTCTGTTACTTGTAGAGTAAATTAAAGGCAAAAGTGTCATTACACACAATACAAATATGTTAATAGATAATAGTAGTACTTAAATGTGGTCGCATAAGTTGACAATATTTTACTCCCTGTAGTTATTTATTCCAAGTAGTTACCTACTATCAGTAGATTCTTATTCCTATTCCAAGCAGTATAAATTACGTATATACATTGTGACACGCACACACACTCACGCGCGCATGAAGACACAAATCAAATCATCGAAATAATTTACTTTAGTCGTTAGATCTGGTAGGGCTCAAAATACTGGATATCCAAAATGTTAAACACTTTGTAGGTCAATGTCAATGATGGACGTGACTTCCAAACACAAAGTTCTAAAATTTCAGCAAGGGTAAAATTAGTGAGCTCTCAATATTTCTATTTTCAATTAACTTAATGGGTGACCAACATAGTTGTTAATGTACTAGTTTGAAAAAAATACCAAAAATGCACAAACCAGCTTACACGTTTCAGTGGATATTAGATAGATGTCACATTTCACAAAATTAATCTGAAATGAGAAGCAAACATCGAATTGAGTACGAACGTTTAAATAAAATATGCTACCCACGCCACTTTCGACGTTTCTTAAGAGCTGCAGCGCTTTTTCCGCTTAGATGATAACCGCCTCTCATAAGCATGTCTGTTCTCCCCCAAAAAAATTTGTGCATTCCATAAAATTCAAAGTTAAAGGCTCGCTTCTCGACCGCCCCATTTTATTGCTGCGTAAATAGCACAGTCTTCCACAAAGGCGCTGCAAATGATTTATGCGACCCCTATGTTGGTGCACAAAGAGTGCAGTCTTCCACAAGAGTGTTGCAAATGTTTCATCATACACCTAACCTAAAATAAATGCTACATCAACAACCTCAGCACTTAACCTACGAGTCTACGAAGGTGGAAATATTTGAATCATGCCGCCAACAAGAACAGTACAACAGGAAACCATCTGAAAAAGGAATATGGGACGACACGCGGGTTGGGAGTTGCCTTATGTTGTAGTGTAGCGTAGTGGCTAGTTACTTGCTTCTCACCTCTCGCTTTCAGCTTCAGCCGCCAGAAAGCCTTCATGCAAATGAAAAAAAAGCCCAGTGCGTATGCCTTTCTTCCTAAAGCAAAGCCTCTCCTGAATGAAGGCTCGTGCATTGCGTCCTAGTGAAACCATATGGTTGCTGGATAACTTGCGGCTCCAGGCCAAATCTGCATGTGACCTAACGGTCCAGCCACGAAACAAACTTGAGTGAGCGGCATGAGTCCGATATAGTCCGTGGATTCCTTGCGACTCCAGGCCACATCATTTGTGTCTTGGTTTTAGTCATTGCATGTGGATCTAGGTATGGTTACGTTAAACTCTCTGTTTATCACACCATGACCCAAAATTCGTTCATAGTTCGACGTAAGCTAAGCAAAAAGAAAATAATCAGTTCTTAAATGTCGCCATAGTAGCAATTCAAATTACCGTTTCGTTTTAAAGCAGCCGTGTGTGTGCCGCAGTAGCTCGGCGGTTAGAACGCCAGATTGTCAATGACGAGGACATTTCTTAGACAATCTCGTTCGCTACATGTTGCCAGTATTGTTTTCGGAATAGACACTAAAAGCATTTAATCCCGTGCGCCAACACAGGGAGTATATGTGTAACCAACGGTGGATTCCCATCTCACAACCACAAGCCTATCGGCAGAAGCGTATTTCGCGCGATTCGGTTAATGTTGTCAACGACCTCGCACGAAGACATAGTTGACTTGTTCATACATTCAACAGTGTCCTCGTGCGAAGTAGTTGGCAACATTAACTGTATCGATTCGTGAATGCTTTTGGCGAAACTCGTCTGGTTGAGATATGGAAGTTAAACTGCAGACTTTTACTCATTCAGATGACCCAATATAATAAATTTTCGCTAGATAGTATCTAGAACCTAAAATAGCAACATTTCGCCTGACACACTCTCCAGGCTAAACACTGGTTTACAAACTTAAATAAAAAGGCTGGTCGTCAGTTGATGGAAAGTCGACAATTGTTGAAGATGGCACCGATACAGAAGACGTCTACAAGAACGCCCCGCGTGGGAGCCATTAGTGTCGATTTATAGGTTAGGACGGCGACAGAATCATGTATATAACACCACTGTATTCTTCCTCGCATCACAATCTCACTTGCCGTCATCACAAAGTCTTCAGTTTTCTTGTGTCAGGTAAGCAAACACAACTTTGGTAAATATTTCGTTTAAGATGTGTGGTATATTATTATTTCAGTAACGTCTCAAATTGTTCTCATTCCAGCTCTTGATAACTGCATTGGCGTAGATACCAGGCGACGAAAATCAGTGGTATTTATTATTATTTAATATATGATTTATTTTTCTTTTAGAGCCTGACTGATCCGAAAATGCGTTCGAGCGTCTTTCTTCTGATCCTGGGTTTGATGCTGCTGGTGTCCGTCTCTCTAGGATACATTGTGGTAAGTCGTTTCTAGTCTTTCTATGAGCAGTCAATCTCCGTCCCCGTGATTTCACAATGTGGCGATATTTTGGACGTAACTGTATATTGCAAGAAAATATTTGTTGGAATGGTCAAAGGTGGCGAAGTTTCTAAAATGTGTCGATCTGAAAATAAAACATAAATTAAAAATATCATTCTTTACGTTTTAATCTCTATTGCTGTAGTACAAACATAACCAGTAATGGTGTAAATTGACCGACAAATAATAATCCCGGAAAACGATATAAAATATGTAATCTTCAAATGTGAATGTCGTTAATTGTAAAAAAAAAACAGTTTTGTAGATATCTCGTAATGTAAATATGCTTTATATGATCGACTGGTCGTGTGGCTTCGAAAATATTAAGAGATGAGAGTGTAAGTTGCTTTGTACGTTTTTACGCCAAAACGTCAAAGTTTTCCTATAGTTCAATTGAATTAACTACTTGTTTCTTCAATTCATTAGTAGGCACAACCCACGTATGTTTCTCTAGTTCTAAATGTGTGTGATTATATACAGGACACAAAGGAAGAACCCGCCGTCGTCTCGGATGAGGCCAGTGATGATGAACTAGGTAGGTGTTTCTAAAATGTAAATATTTATAAGAGAATATACGAATCCTTCATATAACATGTGTAGCGTAACCACGAATGTGAAAAGTGTTGTATAACGCATTATCTGCGATACATTATCAGTAGCACATTAGAAATGGGAAATGGCAAAGGTAAATATGTTAGGGATTACCTAATTATATTAAAAAAGACAGTATCTATTGATTAAAGGATCCTAGTGTTGGGAATAGGCAAATTGGTATATGAAAAGGGAATATTTATACATATGTGTGTGTGTGCGTGCGTGCGTGCGTGTGTGTGCGTGCGTGGGCGTGTGTGTGTGTGTGCGTGGGCGTGTGTGTGTGTGTGTGTGTGTGTGTGTGTGTGTGTGTGTGTGTGTGTGTGTGTGTGTGTGTGTGTGTGTGTGTGTGTGTGTGTGTGTGTGTGTGTGTTTGATGCCTCTAAAAAAACACAATCGTTCTATATTATAATTATAATTTTAAAATAAGTCAAGCATATATGCTTCCAAATTAAATAAAATGTCCATGCTCTAAGACTTACGTAGATATATCCTGGCATTCTGACATTTATATGTATCATATGCAATGTGAAGTGTTAAATATCCCGAAAGGCAAAATATCCTATTCAATTATTATTAACTTTTAGTTTGGTGCAGATGTCAGATATTGTATCGAAAGTTATTGCTATAAACATGCGTGTGCGTGCATGTTTTAAAATGCATGATGGTGTTCCTATCTTTACAATCACTCGTGCATATTTAATTTTATGCAGGAGACATCGCACGTGAGAAGAGATCCGGCGGCAACATGTTCGATAAAGCGAAAAACAAGAAATGGTGGTGGTGGGATTAAATCGTAAGTATTACGTTATTTGGTACATTCCAATTCAGCTATTGTCACTTTATTAGCCATATATAAAATGTGACAAAAATATTGTCTTGCTGTAGTTTAATCGTGCGTGGAAGTGGGTGTTGTAGCGTTGGGTCGGGTTTATGCTGATTAGAATGAGTCCCATTTGTGTAGTTTAACAGGTTTATATGCATTTGTGCAGCTATGAGTACGTGAGCTGTTCTACGTTAGCAGGGAGAGGCACTTTCAAAATGTTTCCACTGATTGTTATTTGGTGGCGCGAACAAACTACGCGATCAACTAAAAAACTCAATGTTTCAATTATACAAATGTATGGTTATATTGTTAAGGTGGTTTCACATAAATGCGCTTTACTGGTTGATGCACATTTTTATACGATACGTGGATTATACAAATACATATATTATGTACGATGACACTACCTATGGGAGAAAACAAACGCGCACGTTCAAACTTGTTTTGCATTCGTTCCAGCGACGTTGACGAACATTCGCCGCGCTCCTTCTATGGCAACTGCTTCTTTTATAACCACGTGACACGAATCGCTGGAACCATCGTGCTGCACGAAGAAACATGCAGCGTCCCTCTGGCAGAAAACAATTACTTACCGATATTTTCCAAAATTTTAACATTAAATGTTAACTAACTGCGCAAATACTATTATTAAAGAATGGTGTTTTAGATTGCTATTGTTGTGTACTAACTTTAACTACATTTCACGGATTCGTTTCAATGTCATGGACATATGCTTTATAACGCATACTGACAATAAAGGCGGCTCTAACACGACACGTGTTTCATGGTTGTTTATTTGAGTATGAATGCGGGCGTGGCCAAAATGGTGTTCTAAATAGTTCGCTCGTGGGTGCATGTGATTATTTCACGATTATACATTTCTGCAAGAGAACGACTAGAACTCACCATTACGACCGTTTCGTAAAAAAATTAATCGATATTTCATGACCATCAAGTAATGTTTTTGTTGACCGGTTACTTCCGATCTATTAGTACAATATAAATC
>BSQZ01000054.1:0-16419 GCA_033239005.1 Lamellibrachia satsuma
ACTGTACGCTGTCGATGTTCTCATCCTTGTGTGGTTTGTCCCAGGTGACACCGACGCCGTCCTGTCGTGACGTCTTTACTGCTGGTACACGTCAATTGTTGTGTAATCGAATGGCTCTGTGTCGTCCACTGATGTAGTCATGTTGTGTACTGACTTTTGTGACTGAGGTTTGATGGTGGCACCTGGAATGATGACATCAATACATATCAGTCAGTGTTGTAGTTTGATCATTATAATAGTTTACAGAAATTACAAAATAACTTATCTGGGAGTCTGACTTATCTGGGAGTCTGACTTTGTAATGAGTTGGTTGTATTTAGTCAGTTCTGTGTCATGGCGTGCAACACCCAGAACTGTCATGTTCCTGAGAACAAAAAGAAGAGTTGTGGTTGGATATGGGTTGTCGGAAGAGTTTAAAGTTAACATCGGTTAGAGGCAAGGAAATGACCCTTTACTGTTTATCATGGAGGTGGCACTAATCAGCAGGAAGATCAGCATGAAGGATGTTCTCAGGAAGGGGATGTATGCAAGCGATCTGGCCATGATAGCAGACAAAAAACAAGAACTACAGGAAGTGTTGGAGCAATGGAAGGGGATGTTCAAGAAGCACGGACCGATAATGAGCCGGGAGAAGACAGAAGAGAAGTGTGTTTGACATCAGAGAGAGGACTTGAACTTTAGTTTGGATGATGAGGAGTTCAACCAAGTGGATGGCTTTGTGTAAAAAGTAACGGTATGTTCTTATATAGCGCGGTATCCGGTCCATAAGACTGCTCAAAGCGTTTTACACTTCACACCCTGGCAGACCTGTTCATTCCAAGGCCATCTCAACTTCTTTGGGAAGTATTCAGCCACGCTGCAATTGCTGCGCGAAGGCTATCGTTCACATATCCACCACTGTCTGTATTGCCAGGTACTCATTTATACAGCTGAGTGAACTGTGGCAACATGGGGTGATCAAACTTGCCAAAGGTTCGAAGCGACCGCAGTGGGATTTGAAACCGGGTTCTCTCGACTGAGAGTCCGGCCTTCTAACCGGTATGCTATCGCACCCCTTGGTAACTTGGAGGAATGGTTAATGAGGATGAGCATTCAGAGGTAGAAATGCGATGCCGGATACAACAGGGAGCGAATGCTCGGGAAAAGGTACAGGGAGTCATGTTGGACAGAAACATTTTGAAAAATCTGAAAAGGAAAGTATATTTTTTTACCTGGTGCCACAATACACCTATGTAAACAGACCCAATTATCACCTTTGAGTGTGGATTACATGCCCAAGAAGTAGCCGCGGGTCGTATTGCCGGCCCGTTCACACATCCTTCGCCAGTAGGCGTAGTGCTTTCTCCTCTCGGTGTTGTTCCCAAGAAAATCCCCTGACAATTTCGATTAATCCACGATCTCAGCTTTCCTAAGGATAACAGTGTCAATTCCCACATAGCTAAGTTACACTCCGAAGTCCATTATGAACTGTTAGACGACTGTGTATCGATTATCCGTGATATCGGGCAAGGGTGTCTTATGGCTAAGGCAGATATCAAAGACGCTTTCCGCATTATTCCTATACACCCCGCCGACCATAGACTGCTCGGCATGACTTGCAGGACAAGTATTACTTTGATAAATGTCTTCCCATGGGGTGTAGCACTTCGTGCCAAACTTTTGAATCTTTTGCTCAGGCGTTGCAGTGGATTCTCATCACATGTCACATATATTGGATGATTTTATTTTTTTTGGACACTCTGCGTCTAATCAGTGATTGGTTGGCCTCCAGTCCTTCATGGCTTTAGCTACATCTCTTCACATTACCGTCAACTCCAACAAAACCGTGCTCCCTACGTCATTAGCTACATTACACGGCATTGAGGTAGACACGACTGCCATGCAGTTGCGTCTGCCGCAAGATAAGTTAGTTGATGCACAATTGAAGATCAACGCTCTCTTTCGCCGGAAGAAGGCAACTTTGCTCGCCTTACAGTCACTTATTGGCACACTCAATTTCGCGTGTCGAGTGGTGGTGCCCGGGAGGGCTTTTTTGCGGAGGCTTATCGATCTTACACGTGGGGTGCGGGGTAAATCACATTTTATACGCTTAAACCGGGAAGCTCGTAAGGATTTGGCCGCCTGGAAACTGTTTCTCGACTCTTTCAACGGAGTATCTCTCTGCCTTCCCAATACGTGGACATCGTCGAACTGTATTCGATTGTTTTCGGATGCCAGTGGGTCTGGGTTTGCTGCAATTTTAGGCAGTCGGTGGTTCCAAGGATCCTTCCCCAGTGCATGGTCTGCCAGCAATATCGCGATCAAGGAACTTTTACCTATAGTGTTAGCTGTCCGTTTATGGGCGACTCGTCTGGCTAACTCGCGTTTACTGTTTATGTGTGACAATATGAGTGTCGTATCTGTGATTAATTCTCACACGTCCAAGGACGTCACGATCATGAACCTGATTAGAGAACTTGTGGTAGTTTCTATGAGACACAACATACTTTTTGCTTCCAAACATGTTCCCGGTAAAACTAATGTTATCGCCGATGCCCTGTCTCGTTTCCAGAACGAGGCCGCGCACCAGAGGGCTCCTTGGCTCCATCGCGACCCAGACCATTTGCCGCCGGAATTCCTACCTTGGTGAACAGTGCAGGCGCCTTCATTGCAGCATCTTTGGCTCCTTCTACCCGAGCGATGTATTCGCGGTGGGCAACCCAGTTACATGACTTTGCTGTGATCTATTTCCCCGGGAAGCCTTGGTTTCCTTCCGCCGTTCCCTTATTGTGTACGTTTATTGCGCATCTCCTCCGTAACGGCTCCTCGCCGGCCTCTGTTACTTCACGTAGGTCGGCCATCGCCTTTTTTCACAAATTATTCCACCTCCCGGATCCGACAGGTGACTTTCTCGTCCGGCGCATCCTCCTTGGGGCTCACAAGGATTTTTCCCACGTTGACTCTAGGCTCCCCATTACTATACCCATATTACACGCGCTGTGCGACTCCACGGGTCATGTGACTCAGACATCCTATCATGCCTGTTTAGTCCGAGCTATCTACCTACTCATGTTTCATGCTTTCCTTCGCATCGGGGTCGTCACTTCTTCCCGCAATATCATCAAATTATCACAACTCTCGGTACTTTCGGACACCCTCACCATAGTTTTCCAACAAGCCAAACACCACTTTGGTTCGCACATCTCTATTTCCATTCCCAGCTCACAGAACGCCTACTGCCCAGTGGCGGCGCTCTCTCTGTTCACTGCCAGGAGGGGCCGCAGCGAAGGCCCTTTGTTCTGTGGATTTATCCCCCATCACCCCTTCACAGCTAAATTCCTGGCTGTCTGGCTCGTTATCTTGGGCCTCTCTCCATCAACTCAATATAAAGGCACACAGCTTCCGTATCGGGGCAGCTACTCACGCCTCAGCTCAGGGATATTCTGACGCACAGATCCAGCGGATGGGCCGTTGGAAAACTTCCGCTTTCAAAAAATATATTCGTATCACCTCTTTTAAAACACTGAGCTTTCATTGCCATATAATTTTCAGCCTGACGTTGGGAAGCGTGCGGCTTTCCATTTCGGTGGGGTGTTTCAAGTTATTTGCGGGCTCTGATGTTTGCCCGGCTCTTCAGCTTTTGGCCGGGGGTTGGGGTACAATTCCGGACAATCTCCACGTTGCACACCCACTGTTCGTAAGAATTTTTTCTAGATACTCTAGTATTCCCACTATCGCTGTATTAACTAATAATTTTAGTCACTTTTGTAAGTTGCATATGTAGATAAGTATGTATGTATTATGTGATACTTGTATATATGCAGTGATTCTAGTTGCTGGCGGGTACGTCTATACTTTCTGTTTATGCTATTAGCGATGTGAGCATCTGGTGGCTCGGGGGCGTACCCAACTTTTCTTCATTTTGTTTGAGGCGGTAGAGAGAGCGTATCCACGTGTCCTGCTTTTCGGCTTTGGGCCGGGAGCGGGATGCGGGGATCTCTCTCGCGGCACGCTGTCATACTTTCCTTTATCGTAGGCCGACTCGCCAGTCGTCGCTACTGCATGTTTACACGATGGTTTTTGCTTATGTTTCTTCTTTCCTTGGCTTTCCCTGTGAGACAGTGACGGGGTTACGGCATCCGACCTGGTGTGCGGCGTCTTCCAAACGGGTTTCACGGTTTTTTCAAGGGAGTTCACAAATTGTTTTTCTCTACTGTGTCTTTTTCTTCCGCCAGCATTATCTGGCGCGGGGTCTTCCAAACGGGTTTCACGATTTCTCAAGGGAGTTCACGAATTGTGTTTCTCAATTGTGTTTCTCTATTGTATCTAATTCTTCCGCCAACTTATATCTGGCTACTAGCTCGCACCAGCTAGAATTTTACTTGTGGTTTGTAATTTTCGCTTGGGCCGCAGCTGTCCATTTTTATACTTTTCTTACGGCTTTATGTGGATATATCTTTGAATCTACGCACAACGGCGCACACCATTAGTCGTGCAACTTCCTCATCTTTTGTCCTCTCTTGTTCCATATATGACGTTTGAGGTTTTTAATGCGAGGTTGGCCCGCGCTCCTCACAGGAGGCAGTGAGCTGCTGCCATGCCCAGGAACCACTGTTATCGTTGGAGTCTGCTGCGCTTTGTATGGGGTTTGTACGGGTGGTTTCTGGGCCCCACATTTATTACGCTTAACTAGTCAATTTTTGGCAATCCCCATCGACCGATATGTTCAACTCTTTGTTACTAGGATAGGGGAATTGCTTTTTATATCTAGTTAGGTCGTCGGCAATGCCCATTGTCATGCATATCACTGTTTTACTTTATGTAATTAAAGGGCATTGCCATTTTACCAACCATATTTGTTTTGTTTTCTCTTGCTACATAAACTTAGCAATGCGCAGCAGGCCCCACCAATACACACCTAATCCAACAATGGCACTTTATGACATACGGTACAGTGAGTAAAATCAGTATTTAATACAGCATGAATTATAATACCTTTTACGCAATGTTCCTGCCTATGTACAGGGGTTAGACGGCCCACCCTTGTCGCTAGTCTGGAATGCATCGGATCGGTGTCAGGTAACGGGACGCTAACGGTTCACAGAACACATCTCCTTATTTGGTGTCACAGCGCTAAACGGCGAGGCGACATCACATCACTGCTAGAGCGACCCAGCCAGCAGACTTCAATCACTGGCCGCTCACGGAAGCAGTGTCTACTTCGTCGCTCATAATTTTTGGAATAGTCCAGCATGTGTTCTGTAATCAAATTCTATATAGCCAGTTGTTATTCCATACTGAAAGTTATAATAATTTTTACCTGGTGCCACAATGCACCTATGTAAACAGACCCAAATATCACATTTGAGTGTGGATTACTGAAAAGCCAGACAGCTCAACTTGTCGAATTGCATAACATTACATAACCTACTTAGTGAAATCCTCAAAAACAACTCACCTTCCATGTGAAACAGTTACGTCAGCTCAATAGGCCATATCAGATAACAGCTGGGCCTGTCCAGGATTTTCTCAACTCCCAATAGATGTGTGCTCTTCACATGGACTTGAGTAAAGGTGACTGTGTCTAATTAACTGAAATAAACAAAAGTTGACTGCTAAGTAATTATATTATAATGTGACTTGTTCTGCTTTGATGTAACTTATCAGAGGGAGGCTGCACTAGTTTGAAGATGTCCCCACCCCCCCCAATATACTGGTCTCCTGTCACTGTCATCTGGTTTCTCAGGTGGATTAGACGTCTTTGCATTCAGATAACGGTTTTGTCACTTTCATTAGTAATTTTACTTGGATTTACCTGGGATTTTAAAATGGAGGAGACTACACATGATAGTAGTAGTAGTAGTAGAAAGAGTGAGGAGAAATGTCCACCTGCTGGTGGAATTAAGATGAAAATTGGTGGCTTCAAGACCGGCCACTGTTACCACAAACCATCAGATGCAGCAATCCAACAGGAACCCAGTGGGGCTAGCAGTGGGGTTTGGTTGCCACGGCTAAGCCAGGATGACTTTGACAGAGTGGTGCAAACCACTCCTTCAGGATTGCTGGCAGTTTCCGACGTGTATTCATGCGCCCACATGGCCCATAGCAGAAAAATTCCCATAAATCCCTCCGCCAGTTAAACTCTCCAAAAATTGCACTATTTCACAGCCAATAGCTTCTATAAACAAACCTGTGAATATTCATGCTCAAAGGCACTCATGTCACATAATATGAATTTATTAAGTTCACATTTCACAATTTCGCGTGCCCTACATTCGTGTGAAACAGTAAACAGGAAGGTCAACAGTGGTCTTACCCCAAATAAAAATGGTAAATGTGCAGACAAAAATTTAATTTAGCCTGTTGATAAAGGTAAATGAAAATCATGCATTCATGCAAAAAATCTATGTCCTACCTAGTTGTCGGAGTTGCTTACATACACAAGGAACCACCACCTGTGGTGGGCAGAACACACATATATGAGCTACTTCAGCTTGAGACAGTCTGTATTCTAGTACGATACTCGAATACACTCACTTTTTCAGCTCACTCGAATGAACTTGTAACATAATTTTTGGAATAGTCCAGCATGTGTTCTGTAATCAAATTCTATATAGCCAGTTGTTATTCCATACTGAAAGTTATAATAATTTTTTACCTGGTGCCACAATACACCTATGTAAACAGACCCAAATATCACATTTGAGTGCGGATTACTGAAAAGCCAGACACCTCAACTTGTCGAATTGCACAACATTACATAACCTGCTTAGTGGAGACCTCAAAAACAACTCACCTTCCATGTGAAACAGTTATGTCAGCTCACTAGGCCATATCAGATAACAGCTGGGCCTGTCCAGGATTTTCTCAACTCCCAATAGATGTGTGCACTTCACATGGACTTGAGTAAAGGTGACTGTGTCTAATTAACTGAAATAAACAAAAGTTGATTGCTAAGTAATTATATTATAATGTGACTTGTTCTGCTTTGATGTAACTTATCAGAGAGAGGCTGCACTAGTTTGAAGATGTCCCCCCTAATATACTGGTCTCCTGTCACTGTCATCTGGTTTCTCAGGTAGATTAGATGTCTTTGCATTCAGATAACGGTTGTGTCACTTTCATTAGTAATTTTACTTGGATTTACCTGAGATTTTAAAATGGAGGAGACTACACATGATAGTAGTAGTAGTAGTAGTAGAAAGAGTGAGGAGAAATGTCCACCTGCTGGTGGAATTAAGATGAAAATTGGTGGCTTCAAGACCGGCCACTGTTACCACAAACCATCAGATGCAGCAATCTAACAGGAACCCAGTGGGGCTAGCAGAGGGGTTTGGTTGCCACGGCTAAGTCAGGATGACTTTGACAGAGTGGTGCAAACCACTCCTTCAGGATTGCTGGCAGTTTCCGACGTGTATTCATGCGCCCACATGGCCCATAGCAGAAAAATTCCCATAAATCCCTCCGCCAGTTAAACTCTCCAAAAATTGCACTATTTCACAGCCAATAGCTTCTATAAACAAACCTGTGAATATTCATGCTCAAAGGCACTCATGTCACATAATATGAATTTATTAAGTTCACATTTCACAATTTCGCGTGCCCTACATTCGTGTGAAACAGTAAACAGGAAGGTCAACTGTGGTCTTACCCCAAATAAAAATGGTAAATGTGCAGACAAAAATTTAATTTAGCCTGTTGATAAAGGTAAATGAAAATCATGCATTCATGCAAAAAATCTATGTCCTACCTAGTTGTTGGAGTTGCTTACATACACAAGGAACCACCACCTGTGGTGGGCAGAACACACATATATGAGCTACTTCAGCTTGAGACAGTCTGTATTCTAGTACGATACTCGAATACACTCACTTTTTCAGCTCACTCGAATGAACTTGTAACATAATTTTTGGAATAGTCCAGCATGTGTTCTGTAATCAAATTCTATATAGCCAGTTGTTATTCCATACTGAAAGTTATAATAATTTTTTACCTGGTGCCACAATACACCTATGTAAACAGACCCAAATATCACATTTGAGTGTGGATTACTGAAAAGACAGACACCTCAACTTGTCGAATTGCATAACATTACATAACCTACTTAGTGGAGTCCTCAAAAACAACTCACCTTCCATGTGAAACAGTTACGTCAGCTCACTAGGCCATATCAGATAACAGCTGGGCCTGTCCAGGATTTTCTCAACTCCCAATAGATGTGTGCTCTTCACATGGACTTGAGTAAAGGTGACTGTGTCTAATTAACTGAAATAAACAAAAGTTGACTGCTAAGTAATTCTATTATAATGTGACTTGTTCTGCTAGTTTGAAGATGTCCCCACCCCCCCTAATATACTGGTCTCCTGTCACTGTCATCTGGTTTCTCAGGTGGATTAGACGTCTTTGCATTCAGATAACGGTTTTGTCACTTTCATTAGTAATTTTACTTGGATTTACCTGGGATTTTAAAATGGATGAGACAACACATGATAGTAGTAGTAGTAGTAGTAGTAGTAGTAGTAGTAAGAGTGAGGAGAAATGTCCACCTGCTGGTGGAATTAAGATGAAAATTGGTGGCTTCAAGACCGGCCACTGTTACCACAAACCATCAGATGCAGCAATCCAACAGGAACCCAGTGGGGTTAGCAGTGGGGTTTGGTTGCCACGGCTAAGGCAGGATGACTTTGAGAGAGTGGTGCAAACCACTCCTTCAGGATTGCTGGCAGTTTCCGACGTGTATTCATGCGCCCACGTGGCCCATAGCACAAAAATTCCCATAAATCCCTCCGCCAGTTAAACTCTCCAAAAAATGCACTATTTCACAGCCAATAGCTTCTATAAACAAACCTGTGAATATTCATGCTCAAAGGCACTCATGTCACATAATATGAATTTATTAAGTTCACATTTCACAATTTCGCGTGCCCTACATTCGTGTGAAACAGTAAACAGGAAGGTCAACTGTGGTCTTACCCCAAATAAAAATGGTAATTGTGCAGACAAAAATTTAATTTAGCCTGTTGATAAAGGTAAATGAAAATCATGCATTCATGCAAAAAATCTATGTCCTACCTAGTTGTTGGAGTTGCTTACATACACAAGGAACCACCACCTGTGGTGGGCAGAACACACATATATGAGCTACTTCAGCTTGAGACAGTCTGTATTCTAGTACGATACTCGAATACACTCACTTTTTCAGCTCACTCGAATGAACTTGTAACATAATTTTTGGAATAGTCCAGCATGTGTTCTGTAATCAAATTCTATATAGCCAGTTGTTATTCCATACTGAAAGTTATAATAATTTTTTACCTGGTGCCACAATACACCTATGTAAACAGACCCAAATATCACATTTGAGTGTGGATTACTGAAAAGCCAGACACCTCAACTTGTCGAATTGCATAACATTACATAACCTACTTAGTGGAGTCCTCAAAAACAACTCACCTTCCATGTGAAACAGTTACGTCAGCTCACTAGGCCATATCAGATAACAGCTGGGCCTGTCCAGGATTTTCTCAACTCCCAATAGATGTGTGCTCTTCACATGGACTTGAGTAAAGGTGACTGTGTCTAATTAACTGAAATAAACAAAAGTTGACTGCTAAGTAATTATATTATAATGTGACTTGTTCTGCTTTGATGTAACTTATCAGAGGGAGGCTGCACTAGTTTGAAGATGTCCCCCCCTTAATATACTGGTCTCCTGTCACTGTCATCTGGTTTCTCAGGTGGATTAGATGTCTTTGCATTCAGATAACGGTTTTGCCACTTTCATTAGTAATTTTACTTGGATTTACCTGGGATTTTAAAATGGAGGAGACTACACATGATAGTAGTAGTAGTAGTAGTAGAAAGAGTGAGGAGAAATGTCCACCTGCTGGTGGAATTAAGATGAAAATTGGTGGCTTCAAGACCGGCTACTGTTACCACAAACCATCAGATGCAGCAATCCAACAGGAACCCAGTGGGGCTAGCAGTGGGGTTTGGTTGCCACGGCTAAGCCAGGATGACTTTGACAGAGTGGTGCAAACCACTCCTTCAGGATTGCTGGCAGTTTCCGACGTGTATTCATGCGCCCACATGGCCCATAGCAGAAAAATTCCCATAAATCCCTCCGCCAGTTAAACTCTCCAAAAAGTGCACTATTTCACAGCCAATAGCTTCTATAAACAAACCTGTGAATAATCATGCTCAAAGGCACTCATGTCACATAATATGAATTTATT
The DNA here is from genome assembly GCA_033239005.1 of Lamellibrachia satsuma. Lineage (NCBI taxonomy): Eukaryota > Metazoa > Annelida > Polychaeta > Sabellida > Siboglinidae > Lamellibrachia > Lamellibrachia satsuma. Next base: position 10,215 of record BSQZ01000054.1, read on the forward strand.
AAGTTCACATTTCACAATTTCGCGTGCCCTACATTCGTGTGAAACAGTAAACAGGAAGGTCAACTGTGGTCTTACCCCAAATAAAAATGGTAACTGTGGAGAATTTTTTTTAATTTAGACTGTTGATAAAGGTAAATGAAAATCATGCATTCATGCAAAAAATCTATGTCCTACCTAGTTGTTGGAGTTGCTTACATACACAAGGAACAACCACCTGTGGTGGGCAGAACACACATATATGAGCTACTTCAGCTTGAGACAGTCTGTATTCTAGTACGATACTCGAATACACTCACTTTTTCAGCTCACTCGAATGAACTTGTAACATAATTTTTGGAATATTCCAGCATGTGTTCTGTAATCAAATTCTATATAGCCAGTTGTTATTCCATACTGAAAGTTATAATAATTTTTTACCTGGTGCCACAATACACCTATGTAAACAGACCCAAATATCACATTTGAGTGTGGATTACTGAAAAGACAGACACCTCAACTTGTCGAATTGCATAAAATTACATAACCTACTTAGTGGAGTCCTCAAAAACAACTCACCTTCCATGTGAAACAGTTACGTCAGCTCACTAGGCCATATCAGATAACAGCTGGGCCTGTCCAGGATTTTCTCAACTCCCAATAGATGTGTGCTCTTCACATGGACTTGAGTAAAGGTGACTGTGTCTAATTAACTGAAATAAACAAAAGTTGACTGCTAAGTAATTATATTATAATGTGACTTGTTCTGCTTTGATGTAACTTATCAGAGGGAGGCTGCACTAGTTTGAAGATGTCCCCACCCCCCCCTAATATACTGGTCTCCTGTCACTGTCATCTGGTTTCTCAGGTGGATTAGACGTCTTTGCATTCAGATAACGGTTTTGTCACTTTCATTAGTAATTTTACTTGGATTTACCTGAGATTTTAAAATGGATGAGACAACAGATGATAGTAGTAGTAGTAGTAGTAGTAGTAGTAGTAGTAAGAGTGAGGAGAAATGTCCACCTGCTGGTGGAATTAAGATGAAAATTGGTGGCTTCAAGACCGGCCACTGTTACCACAAACCATCAGATGCAGCAATCCAACAGGAACCCAGTGGGGTAAGCAGTGGGGTTTGGTTGCCACGGCTAAAGCAGGATGACTTTGACAGAGTGGTGCAAACCACTCCTTCAGGATTGCTGGCAGTTTCCGACGTGTATTCATGCGCCCACGTGGCCCATAGCACAAAAATTCCCATAAATCCTTCCGCCAGTTAAACTCTCCAAAAAATGCACTATTTCACAGCCAATAGCTTCTATAAACAAACCTGTGAATATTCATGCTCAAAGGCACTCATGTCACATAATATGAATTTATTAAGTTCACATTTCACAATTTCGCGTGCCCTACATTTGTGTGAAACAGTAAATAGGAAGGTCAACTGTGGTCTTACCCCAAATAAAAATGGTAATTGTGCAGAAATTTTTTTAATTTAGCCTGTTGATAAAGGTATATGAAAATCTTGCATTCATGCAAAAAATTTATGTCCTACCTAGTTGTTGGAGTTGCTTACATACACAAGGATACACCACCTGTGGTGGGCAGAACACACATATATGAGCTACTTCAGCTTGAGACAGTCTGTATTCTAGTACGATACTCGAATACACTCACTTTTTCAGCTCACTCGAATGAACTTGTAACATAATTTTTGGAATAGTCCAGCATGTGTTCTGTAATCAAATTCTATATAGCCAGTTGTTATTCCATACTGAAAGTTATAATAATTTTTTACCTGGAGCCACAATACACCTATGTAAACAGACCCAAATATCACCTTTGAGTGTGGATTACTGAAAAGACAGACACCTCAACTTGTCGAATTGCATAACATTACATAACCTACTTAGTGGAGTCCTCAAAAACAACTCACCTTCCATGTGAAACAGTTACATCAGCTCACTAGGCCATATCAGATAACAGCTGGGCCTGTCCAGGATTTTCTCAACTCCCAATAGATGTGTGCTCTTCACATGGACTTGAGTAAAGGTGACTGTGTCTAATTAACTGAAATAAACAAAAGTTGACTGCTAAGTAATTATATTATAATGTGACTTGTTCTGCTTTGATGTAACTTATCAGAGGGAGGCTGCACTAGTTTGAAGATGTCCCCCCCCCCCCTAATATACTGGTCTCCTGTCACTGTCATCTGGTTTCTCAGGTGGATTAGACGTCTTTGCATTCAGATAACGGTTTTGTCACTTTCATTAGTAATTTTACTTGGATTTACCTGGGATTTTAAAATGGAGGAGACAACACATGATAGTAGTAGTAGTAGTAGAAAGAGTGAGGAGAAATGTCCACCTGCTGGTGGAATTAAGATGAAAATTGGTGGCTTCAAGACCGGCCACTGTTACCACAAACCATCAGATGCAGCAATCCAACAGGAACCCAGTGGGGTTAGCAGTGGGGTTTGGTTGCCACGGCTAAGCCAGGATGACTTTGACAGAGTGGTGCAAACCACTCCTTCAGGATTGCTGGCAGTTTCCGACGTGTATTCATGCGCCCACGTGGCCCATAGCAGAAAAATTCCCATAAATCCCTCCGCCAGTTAAACTCTCCAAAAAATGCACTATTTCACAGCCAATAGCTTCTATAAACAAACCTGTGAATATTCATGCTCAAAGGCACTCATGTCACATAATATGAATTTATTAAGTTCACATTTCACAATTTCGCGTGCCCTACATTCGTGTGAAACAGTAAACAGGAAGGTCAACTGTGGTCTTACCCCAAATAAAAATGGTAACTGTGCAGATTTTTTTTTAATTTAGACTGTTGATAAAGGTAAATGAAAATCATGCATTCATGCAAAAAATCTATGTCCTACCTAGTTGTTGGAGTTGCTTACATACACAAGGAACCACCACCTGTGGTGGGCAGAACACACATATATGAGCTACTTCAGCTTGAGACAGTCTGTATTCTAGTACGATACTCGAATACACTCACTTTTTCAGCTCACTCGAATGAACTTGTAACATAATTTTTGGAATAGTCCAGCATGTGTTCTGTAATCAAATTCTATATAGCCAGTTGTTATTCCATACTGAAAGTTATAATAATTTTTTACCTGGTGCCACAATACACCTATGTAAACAGACCCAAATATCACCTTTGAGTGTGGATTACTGAAAAGACAGACACCTCAACTTGTCGAATTGCATAACATTACATAACCTACTTAGTGGAGTCCTCAAAAACAACTCACCTTCCATGTGAAACAGTTACGTCAGCTCACTAGGCCATATCAGATAACAGCTGGGCCTGTCCAGGATTTTCTCAACTCCCAATAGATGTGTGCTCTTCACATGGACTTGAGCAAAGGTGACTGTGTCTAATTAACTGAAATAAACAAAAGTTGACTGCTAACTAATTATATTATAATGTGACTTGTTCTGCTTTGATGTAACTTATCAGAGGGAGGCTGCACTAGTTTGAAGATGTCCACACCCCCCCTAATATACCGGTCTCCTGTCACTGTCATCTGGTTTCTCAGGTGGATTAGGCGTCTTTGCATTCAGATAACGGTTTTGTCACTTTCATTAGTAATTTTACTTGGATTTACCAGGGATTTTAAAATGGAGGAGACAACACATGATAGTAGTAGTAGTAGTAGAAAGAGTGAGGAGAAATGTCCACCTGCTGGTGGAATTAAGATGAAAATTGGTGGCTTCAAGACCGGCAACTGTTACCACAAACCATCAGATGCAGCAATCCAACAGGAACCCAGTGGGGTTAGCAGTGGGGTTTGGTTGCCACGGCTAAGCCAGGATGATTTTGACAGAGTGGTGCAAACCACTCCTTCAGGATTGCTGGCAGTTTCCGAAGTGTATTCATGCGCCCACGTGGCCCATAGCACAAAAATTCCCATAAATCCTTCCGCCAGTTAAACTCTCCAAAAAATGAACTATTTCACAGCCAATAGCTTCTATAAACAAACCTGTGAATATTCATGCTCAAAGGTACTCTTGTCACATAATATGAATTTATTAAGTTCACATTTCACAATTTCGCGTGCCCTACATTCGTGTGAAACAGTAAACAGGAAGGTCAACTGTGGTCTTACCCCAAATAAAAATGGTAATTGTGCAGACATTTGTTTTAATTTAGACTGTTGATAAAGGTAAATGAAAATCATGCATTCATGCAAAAAATCTATGTCCTACCTAGTTGTTGGAGTTGCTTACATACACAAGGATCCACCACCTGTGGTGGGCAGAACACACATATATGAGCTACTTCAGCTTGAGACAGTCTGTATTCTAGTACGATACTCGAATACACTCACTTTTTCAGCTCACTCGAATGAACTTGTAACATAATTTTTGGAATAGTCCAGCATGTGTTCTGTAATCAAATTCTATATAGCCAGTTGTTATTCCATACTGAAAGTTATAATAATTTTTTACCTGGTGCCACAATACACCTATGTAAACAGACCCAAATATCACCTTTGAGTGTGGATTACTGAAAAGACAGACACCTCAACTTGTCGAATTGCATAACATTACATAACCTACTTAGTGGAGTCCTCAAAAACAACTCACCTTCCATGTGAAACAGTTACATCAGCTCACTAGGCCATATCAGATAACAGCTGGGCCTGTCCAGGATTTTCTCAACTCCCAATAGATGTGTGCCCTTCACATGGACTTGAGTAAAGGTGACTGTGTCTAATTAACTGAAATAAACAAAAGTTGACTGCTAAGTAATTATATTATAATGTGACTTGTTCTGCTTTGATGTAACTTATCAGAGGGAGGCTGCACTAGTTTGAAGATGTCCCCCCCCTAATATACTGGTCTCCTGTCACTGTCATCTGGTTTCTCAGGTGGATTAGACGTCTTTGCATTCAGATAACGGTTTTGTCACTTTCATTAGTAATTTTACTTGGATTTACCTGGGATTTTAAAATGGAGGAGACAACACATGATAGTAGTAGTAGTAGTAGTAGAAAGAGTGAGGAGAAATGTCCACCTGCTGGTGGAATTAAGATGAAAATTGGTGGCTTCAAGACCGGCCACTGTTACCACAAACCATCAGATGCAGCAATCCAACAGGAACCCAGTGGGGTTAGCAGTGGGGTTTGGTTGCCACGGCTAAGCCAGGATGACTTTGACAGAGTGGTGCAAACCACTCCTTCAGGATTGCTGGCAGTTTCCGACGTGTATTCATGCGCCCACGTGGCCCATAGCAGAAAAATTCCCATAAATCCCTCCGCCAGTTAAACTCTCCAAAAATGCACTATTTCACAGCCAATAGCTTCTATAAACAAACCTGTGAATATTCATGCTCAAAGGCACTCATGTCACATAATATGAATTTATTAAGTTCACATTTCACAATTTCGCGTGCCCTACATTCGTGTGAAACAGTAAACAGGAAGGTCAACTGTGGTCTTACCCCAAATAAAAATGGTAACTGTGCAGAATTTTTTTTAAATTTAGACTGTTGATAAAGGTAAATGAAAATCATGCATTCATGCAAAAAATCTATGTCCTACCTAGTTGTTGGAGTTGTTTACATACACAAGGAACCACCACCTGTGGTGGGCAGAACACACATATATGAGCTACTTCAGCTTGAGACAGTCTGTATTCTAGTACGATACTCGAATACACTCACTTTTTCAGCTCACTCGAATGAACTTGTAACATAATTTTTGGAATAGTCCAGCATGTGTTCTGTAATCAAATTCTATATAGCCAGTTGTTATTCCATACTGAAAGTTATAATAATTTTTTTACCTGGTGCCACAATACACCTATGTAAACAGACCCAAATATCACCTTTGAGTGTGGATTACTGAAAAGACAGACACCTCAACTTGTCGAATTGCATAACATTACATAACCTACTTAGTGGAGTCCTCAAAAACAACTCACCTTCCATGTGAAACAGTTACGTCAGCTCACTAGGCCATATCAGATAACAGCTGGGCCTGTCCAGGATTTTCTCAACTCCCAATAGATGTGTGCTCTTCACATGGACTTGAGTAAAGGTGACTGTGTCTAATTAACTGAAATAAACAAAAGTTGACTGCTAAGTAATTATATTATAATGTGACTTGTTCTGCTTTGATGTAACTTATCAGAGGGAGGCTGCACTAGTTTGAAGATGTCCCGGCACCCCTAATATACTGGTCTCCTGTCACTGTCATCTGGTT
>BSQZ01000054.1:19430-94430 GCA_033239005.1 Lamellibrachia satsuma
GTGTGGATTACTGAAATGACTGACACCTCAACTTGTCGCATTGCATAACATTACATAACCTACTTAGTGGAGTCCTCAAAAACAACTCATCTTCCATGTGAAACAGTTACGTCAGCTCACTAGGCCATATCAGATAACAGCTGGGCCTAACCAGGATTTTCTCAACTCCCAATTGATGTGTGCTCTTCACATGGACTTGAGTAAAGGTGACTGTGTCTAATTAACTGAAATAAACAAAAGTTGACTGCTAAGTAATTATATTATAATGTGACTTGTTCTGCTTTGATGTAACTTATCAGAGGGAGGCTGCACTAGATAGAAGATATCCCCACCCCCCCAAATATACTGGATGCATACATACTAGTAAAGAGAGTGGAAGGAAAGGTGAAAAAACATAAAGGATGCAAGAAAAGGGGAACGAACAGCTAAGATCGAAGGACTGCGTGAGGTGGGATATGAGAAGATCGGGGGAAGATGAATGATGGAGAGGGGCAAGATGAAAGATTAGTTTACATCGGTTAGAGGCAAGGAAATGACCCTTTACTCTTTATCATGGTGGTGGCACTAATCAGCAGGAATATCAGCATGAAGGATGTTCTTAGGAAGGGGATGTATGCAAACGATCTGGCCATGATAGCAGACAAAAAATAAGAACTACAGGAAGTGTTGGAGCAATGGAAGGGGATGTTCAAGAAGAACGGACCGTTAATGAGCCGGGAGAAGACAGAAGAGATGTGGGTTTGACATCAGAGAGAGGACTTGAACATTAGTTTGGATGATAAGGAGTTCAACCAAGTGGATGGCTTTGTGTAACTTGGAGGAATGGTTAATGAGGATGAGCATTCAGAGGTAGAAATGCGATGCCGGATACAACAGGGAGCGAATGCTTGGGGAAAGGTTGAGGGAGTCATGTTGGACAGAAATATTTTGAAAAAGCTGAAAAGGAAAGTCCTGTGAGCTTGTGTTACACAAGCATGCCTTAATCTGTATCTGGAGACAGTGGCGTTGAAAGAACAACAACAGCACCTGAAAGTTGGTTCTGGTTTTGTCGAATAACACGAACAAAGAGGGTTGACGAAAGAAAGATGAACGACCTGACGAAATATGTGATGCAAGAAAACAGTTCAACCTTAAGATTGGTGAGAAGCAAGTTGAAATGGGCAGGCCACATGGTAAGGAAGGATGCAGACATACCAGTGAAGAGAGTGGAAGAGAAAGGTGAAAAAACATCAAGGATGCAAGAAAAGGGGAACGAACAGCTAAGATCGAAGGACTGCGTGAGGTGGGATATGAGAAGATCAGGGGAAGATGAAAGATGGAGAGGGGGCAGCCGATAAAAAATATGGAAAGAAAAGAAGAAAGAGTGACTCGACAATATTTTACCAGAACCTAACCCTTGAACATCAGTGAAAAAAGAGGAAAGGCACCGTTAATTTGGTCAAAAAAGTTATGTTTAATAAATCCAATAATATGGTCAACATTTTCATAAGCAGTGTATAAATTGCTTATGAGAAAAAACATTATTTCAATAGAATATTTGCTAAATATTTACAAAATCAATCTCTCATATGTATCTTTGTTTGAGCAATATGCATTTTACCATATGGTTGTACTCATATAAACGACGTAGTTTTCTTGACTACAGCATGCTCATAAAAAAATCAAATATCCTTTGACAAGAAGGATGTTCAGTGAAAGTATAAATAAAAACAGTAAACAAATCAATCTGGTTACCAAAACATAAGCCATTACTACGCAGCGCAAATACTGATTTATTAGAACAACTGTGAGCTCACTGTAAATCCAACACGCCGCTAACTTTGTCTATTGCCAGGGCGGCTTCGCGATAATCTCCCGCTAAGTTTGCAGTCAACTGTTGAAACACGTCGAAGACGAGTGGGGATTGCGTCTCTACGTCGGTGATCGCGACGACGTCGGCGCCTCGAAAATAGGAGGCTTCGACAACGGCGACAATGTGGTCGTATGTTTGATGCGACAGTTCATCGACGACAGCGAACTCATGACGACGGCGCTCGGCAGCATCAAACCGCTGCCCAAATACATATTTGTCTTGCTCGATGTCACCCAATCTTCATCCATTCGCCCACGTCTACAGCAACTGCTCTTACAAGACTCTGCCTCCATCCAGGTCAAATGAAGCACTGATGCACGACTCCGACGTCTCTTTGATGCGATACCAATGCTAGTTTCGTTCCAGGACACACGTTAGATGATGTAAACATTATAGCAAACAATCAATCATCTTTGATATAGCATTCAACGCTCCCCATCAAAGGCACCGCGTGCGACACAAGTGTTGACTTTGTACCAGGATACACGTGTGTAACAAACACTGATACGCAGACACGCTTCCCTGCCGACGTTTAATAAAAGCCACATGCCGTGATATGAGCTGGTATGCGCATTGAGCTATATATATTGAGCCTATGTTGCAACATTTGTTTTGCGCGGTTTATTATTTTACTTTTCGTACTAGTGTTAGCAGTAAGATGCGCGCATGAGTAAGCTACAGCGTGGTACGAACCATGGCCATATTAAATATTGCTAAACACTTGTACATGTCTGTATTAACAAACAAACGGCATATTCCCTATCGCGCTGCCTCCTCTCCCTTCCTCGCTTCTTCTCTGACCCTTCTCCTTCTCTCCCATCGAATGGGGCGTGACAACGTTCCAGATAGAACGTCAGGCTCCCCGTCGTGAAAACCCTAGCTTGAACCGTCTTGCTGCCGTTTCGAAGCTTTGGCAATTTGTTTCGCCGAACGTTGCTACAGCTCATTCGTTTGTATGAATGAGTATCTGGCTATATGCAGTGGTGATTATACGTACGAATGGTCTTCGAGCAGTAACTGCAGCATGACTGAGTGCTTCCCAGAGAAGTCGAGATGGAGATGGAATGAACAGGTGTGTTAGGGGTGAAGTGTAAAACACTTTGAACACTGAACGTACACTAACTGATGCGTACTATTATTTTTTGGTGTAACCATGTTGAGAAAATTGCTGTAAACATAACGATTACGTATCCTCAATAGAACAACACGCATGTGTCGATACAATTAGGATACCAGAATAATTGCGACATAGAAATTGCGCTTCTAAGTGAGGATTACAAAATAATTCAGGGCGTTGACAGGTGTCAAGGCGTGGTGCTGCAATAGATTATGTTATGCAAACAGGACAACGCCGTCCGAGCGCATGGACAATGCGTGTCGTAGTTCGTTGATTACTTCCGCCAGCACAGACAACATACCACAATGGTTCATTCCTGTTTACCAGCCAGCATGCGGGGAGTTCTTGCATTTAGCGTGTCTTATATAGCAATCCATGCGAAGTTGGTGATTCTTCTTCCAAAAATTGGTATACGGTGTACGGCCTACCATGACCGAAGAATGATCAATTGGAGAAATATGGAGGAGTGTGCAAGATAGCATTTCGTGAGCTACATCCGTGTTGGAGTGCATGTTATCTGCTTCAGCATACGTTGTATATCAGTAGCACATGCTGCGTGCTTCCTGTGGTGTTCTCTGTAAAAGCTGATCTCATCTAGATAGGTAGAAATGCATTGCGTTGACAACCAGTCGGACGAATTTGGTGAAGAAAGAGATGATTCGAGACAGCTACTAACAAAAGGAGCATTATAAACAGGGACTTTGTGACCTACCAGAATGCGGAAGGTTTGTGTATAAACATTGTTTGGCTTTGTAGATAAATAATATCTATACTACGGAGTACACATATTTGATATGGTTTTAATTCTGATACATATTTTATTCATTCTACAAACGATTGATCATTTCATATGGAGTTTTGATTAATGTATTGGGACAGATTACTTATTAGTGACAACTATGTTTTTCTGCTTCTGATGCAACTCATGACTGTGTATTAGTCGCACGAAAATTTGGCTAGACTGTTGCTGGCAAGGAGACGAGACACTTTCTATGCGTTTTGGCTTATTGTTGGCTAACGTAACAGTTAACAAAGTAACGGCGGTGGGAATTGCTAGATGCATAGATAATAAACAGACATACCAGTTATCACAACTGTTCGATGATACTATTTCCAATATAAAAAACCTTTTCCACTTGGACCGTGTTGTATTCCTAAGACAGGGTTTTGTAGGGTTGTTGATATCAATTACACGGCCAACGTTCTAGTAGACGCCATCTTAGAGTGATCACTTCCGGCGCATGCGCATAATTTCACGACTAGATCTGCATAATTCAATATCAATAACATAGACTAGTAATATTATTTATGCATGTTATACACTTTGCAACATTACAACATGAACTATGCCATATAAGAAACATTCTAATTAACTAAATTGTTTAATTAGTAGTTGTTATATCAGTTAAATGTAAAGTTAACCTGTTTCAAGAGTTCACACCACAAATTCAACTAAATATGTTTACCTACTATATAAACGGGTTGTCGTGTTGTCATAAGAGGTTACAAGCTCGACATATAGGGATTGTCAGTAGTTTGGCTGGAGAACTACAGGAAGGTCTGGGGGCCGACAAATCTCTCCCCTGAGAGCTGCTCGATATGTAACCATAAGAGACCCGGTGACTGTGGATTGGTCTCTCCAGCGACCGATAGGAGGTGCAACCAAATAGCAGATAATGCTAAGTGTCACTCACGTCATTGGACTCTTATTTTTTAAACAAAAGTACATCGATCATTACATTTTCAGATTCAGGTTATTATTCTCGATTCGCATTAGTTGGTCAATCGGCATCAGTTTTATTGTCATCGTAGCAAACGTCTGTCAATCCGTAAGCAATTACATGTAAATTATTACGTTGATGTCCTTCCTTGCATTTTAGTAAATCAATGCTTTCATTATATCACTCTACGTCACTCCCTAAACAAAAAGGCTATATAATATTAGTGTTTTATGGCACTCCAGCAAACATGCAAATTTGTTCTCATCGAAGAACAGCCAGGCGACACTGTTAAGCTAATGCTTTCCACACGTTTTGATTTTACTGTGCTTCTCTACATGCAATCTAAAGTCTGACACATAAGGAAACGTCTTGCAACATATTGTGCGCACCTAATCGATTCAAATAGGCATGCAAAATTTACCCCACCAATAATAACTAACTCGGATTTACTTGCATTTAACTTTAATGTGGTCTCTGTCATCCAATGGAAGATTTTGTGGAGACAATCCCTGAGCTAGTTTTGGAAGTGATTTGTATCTCATGTAGCCAAAATAGCATAGGTCTGTGATTTATTAGCATACATTTGGTGATCCAAGTTGTGACGTTGGATAACTGAGCCAAGTAGAGTAGCGTAGAGAGTGAAACACCCTGAGGAACATTACGTGAAGTAGGGAGCGTAGCTGAGAAACAATTCGCTATCTTCATTCTTTTGCATCTATCAATTAAATATTATGAGAACCAGCTCTGTTCCAGATATGCCACACCACATTGACACACTTTTAATAAGTTGTCCTGTGACCAATGGTATCAAATGCGGCAGATAGCTTCAGCAAGAAAATGGTCTCCTTCCATACACTTCCTGGAGCCACTACCCAGTGTTTAGATCCGCTCAAGTCTGGTCAATAACAGATTTAACACCTACACATGGTTCACTGAATGGTATTAATTCAGTCAACACTTGATCATTTGCTGCGTCGCCAGAACAGTCTGCATTGATTGTCCTTAAACACTTCCAGGATAAACCATATAGCAATATCTTTATTATGTTGGACCGTCGACTGCAACGGTATTTTTTTTAATAATACAATAAGTTATAACATTTATATAAATTAAATTTAACAAAGGTAATAATAAATACATTTGTATATGGGCGTTTTCACGTACAGGGTACACTTTTGCCAAAATGAACTTTCCCGCATAGTATTGAAATAATTAATGGTGTAATATTAATTCAGTATAAATATATATTCCTTGCTCACTTACCATATGCTTCTGGGAAAATCTCAGCTGATTGATGCACAACAACCAACTCACTTCTTCTTGGTGACGTACTACTCACGAGAGATGGAGTAAAGAGCTGACCCATTGTGTCTGCAATGATATTAACAGATGTCCTCATTTCATCATCCCAAAAGCCAATAAATGAATGGGTCAAATTTTCTACAGTTTCTTTTAATGCAGGCCATGTGAATATGTTACACATTTTCTTTACAAATATCTTGTTACACATAGGTGTAAGAAAACCTGTCTACTTAAATGCTTCCTTTTCTGTCTGAATCAACCAATGGTTCCATTCCAAAAATATATATAATTCGACCAAACATTACATCTATATTACACATCTGTTGAATACTAGTGGAATGATAGGATGAACATTTGAAGCAGTGTGCCGACGACCATAAAAGGATCAACATTTGCAGTAGTTAAAATACCCCAAAAAGCCATCTTGGTGCCCCCTAGGGCAAGACAGCTACCCATATACCTGGGGCAGTTCGGTCTACAACTCCTTCCCGCGTGTTTTTAATGCAAGAGCAAGAGAGCTCTTTACACTTCTAGTAAGCTGTAATGTCCGTGAAAGGCTAACCGGGTTGCGAGTGCAAAAATCACTTTACACTACAAGTCAGCTGTTATATCTGTATAGAGACTCACTGGTATGTGAGTGCAATAATTATTTGACACTTTGAGTCAGTTGTATGGCCTATATAAAGACTCACTGGTATGTGAGTGGAAGAATAATTTTTCAATTCGAGTCAGCTGTAATGTCGGAATAAAGACTGACTGGGCTGTGAGTACAACAATCACTTGACACTTCAACTAAGCTGTAATATCTGTGTAAAGACTGACTTTGCTGTGAGTACAACAATCACTTTACACTTCTAGTAAGCTGTAATATCTGTGTAAAGACTGACTGGGCTGTGAGTACAACAATCACTTTACACTTCAAGTAAGCTGTAATGTCTGCGTAAAGACTGACTTGGCTGTGAGTGCAATAATCATCATGAGCCAAGAACTTACGCTGTCGAAGTCCTCATCCTTGTGTGGTTTGTCCCAGGTGACACGGACGCCGTCCTGTCGTGACGTCTTTATTGCTGGTACGTCAATTGTTGTGTAATCGAATGGCTCTGCGTCGTCCACTGATGTAGTCATGTTGTGTACTGACTTTTGTGACTGAGGTTTGATGGTGGCACCTGGAATGATGACATCAAGTCTATACAGGCAATATATATCAGTCAGTGTTGTAATTTGATCATTATAATATTTTACAGAAATTACAAAATAACTTAATTTAGAATTTTTTTTTAACTGACAGAAAGCTGCTTGACCATTTAAAACAATCTATTTTCCAGAACAAAGAACGATGCTTTGGCAGTTCATTTAGAAGCATTTCCTTGTAATAAACGACCATTTGTCTAAAAGATTTGAGAATGGTTGTACTAGTAAGTTAATATTGAAGAATTTCCCTGACAGGCAAACAGATTTGAGAGAACGGAGAAAGGATGGACTGGCTGTTAAAAGTAGTAAAATGCATATTGCCTCTCTCTCGCTGTCAGCTGTGGTTGCGACTATGACTGCTCACCTAGTTCGCAATAAGTCCTCTCCAGATTGGTCTTTCATCGGAAACTAAGTACAACTGTTTGGCGTCTATATTTTATTTTCTGCAAGTTTCCCTTTACTATGTCTTTACTATAACTAAGTTTTTGGCGACCGCTGTTTCTATTACCTTCTGACAGTTGTGAGTGCTGTAAAAAGCTACTAAGCAACTAAGTACAACTGATCGGATCCACAAAAAAGGGGGTGTCCAGTTTCCCAATAAAAAAAGTTATTATGTATCTTAATATAAAATATATAGACGTCTTTGCATTCAGATAACGGTTTTGTCACTTTCATTAGTAATTTTACTTGGATTTACCTGGTATTTTAAAATGGAGGAGACAACACATTATAGTAGTAGTAGTAGTAGAAAGAGCGAGGAGAAATGTCCACCTGCTGGTGGAATTAAGATGAAAATTGGTGGCTTCAAGACCGGCCACTGTTACCACAAACCATCAGATGCAGCAATCCAACAGGAACCCAGTGGGGTTAGCAGTGGGGTTTGGTTGCCACGGCTAAGCCAGGATGACTTTGAGAGAGTGGTGCAAACCACTCCTTCAGGATTGCTGGCAGTTTCTGACGTGTATTCATGCGCCCACGTGGCCCATAGCACAAAAATTCCCACAAATCCCTCCGCCAGTTAAACTCTCCAAAAAATGCACTATTTTCACAGCCAATAGTTTCTATAAACAAACCTGTGAATATTCATGCTCAAAGGCACTCATGTCACATAATATGAATTTATTAAGTTCACATTTCACAATTTCGCGTGCCCTACATTCGTGAAACAGTAAACAGGAAGGTCAACTGTGGTCTTACCCCAAATAAAAATGGTAACTGTGCAGATTTTTTTAAAAATTTAGACTTCAAAGTGAAATTTTTAATAAAACATTAAAATAAAATTTTTGTGATGTTTATGTTCCTTTGTCAAACATGTTTTTATGATGTTATATATATGTTTTAATAAAACTTTGTTCAAAAAGGTTTTTCAAATGTTTCCAAGATGGCACATTTTGACATTATTATAACATTAAAAAAAATGTATTACATTTTTGAAAACAATGTCTTATGTTTTTAAAACAGTATTTTGTTTGCTGGGCTCAGCCATAAAATGAAAGCTTTTCTGATACTTTTCAAAGTGAAATGTTTTAATAAATCATTAAAATAATTTTTTTTTGATGTTATGTTCCTTTGTCAAAAATGTTTTTATGATGTTATATATATGTTTTAATAAAACATTGTTCAACAATGTTTTTCAAATGTTTCCAAGATGGCAAATTTTGATATCATTATAGCATATACAAAAACATTTTTATGACATTTTAGAAAACATTTTTCTGATGTTTTTTAAACAGTATTGTGCTTGCTAGGCTCAGCCATAAAATCAAAGCTTTTCTGACACCTTTCAAAGTGAAATGTTTTAATAAAACATTAAAATAACATTTTTGTGATGTTTATGTTCCTTTGTCAAAATTGTTTTTATGATGCTATAGATATGTTTTAATAAAACATTGTTCAACAATGTTTTTCAAATGTTTCCAAGATGGCACATTTTTATGCTATTATAACATTAAAAAAAACATTTTTATGACATTTTAGCAAAAAAAATTCTGATGTTTTTAAAGCAGTATATTATTGGCTGGGTTCAGCCATAAAATCAAAGCTTTTCTGATACCTTTCAAAGTGGAATGTTTTAATAAAACATTAAAATAACATTTTTGTGATGTTTATGTTCCTTTGTCAAACATGTTTTTATGATGTTATATATATGTTTTAATAAAACATTGTTCAAAAAGATTTTTCAAATGTTCCCAAGTCGGCACATTTTGATATCATTATAACATTAAAAAAACATTATTATGACATTTGAGGAAACATTTTTCTGATGTTTTTAAAACAGTATTGTGTTTGCTGGGCTCAGCCATAAAATCAAAGCTTTTCTTATACCTTTCAAAGTGAAATTTTAATACAACATTAAAATAACATTTTTGTGATGTTTAGGTTCCTTTGTCAAACATGTTTTCATGATGTTATATATATATTTTAAAAAAACATTGTTCAAAAATGTTTTTCAAATGTTTCCAAGATGGCACATTTTGATATCATTATAACATTAAAAAAACATTATTATGACATTTGAGGAAACATTTTTCTAATGTTTTTAAAACATTATTGTGTTTGATGGGAATGTTTTAATGATGTTTTAAAAATATCACTGAAAACTGTAAAATTACGTTATCTTAAAAACATCTGTATGATGTTTCTGAAATTTTACATAACATTTTATTTACATTTACGAAATGTTATTGAAAAATGTTTTCGTTATAACATGTATACAACCTTTATCAAATGTTATAAAAATGTTATGTGTTTGCTGGGCGGTCACATAATCTCACCGGCAGCAGAATACGTTCGACCGCAGTGATGTCGAGGTTGTTGTCGGCTGGACGATAGTAAGCCAGATGTCAATAGATCGTGGAGACGGCGATGTTTCATGACGACGGCTGACGCGGACGCTCTGGTGTCACACACGGGGAAGACAGTTGAACGGTCAGCTGGACGTACAGTATGTCAGCCGGCAATATGTCGTGGAGACGGCTAACGTGTCGTGACGACGGCTAACGTGTCGTGACGATAGCTCGTGCGGACGCACTGGTGTCGCGCGCGCGGGGAAGGCAGTTGAACAGTCGGCTGAACGCTCTGTAAGTCGGCCGTCAACATGACTTGGAGACGACGAACGTGTCGTGGACGGTCCCATTACGTTGATACCCCTTTTAATAAAATGTACCACGCCAAAAGCGAAAACATCATGGGTACAATTATTGCATAACCTGGTCATGCCCCATGCCTAACAATAAACTTCCAATGTGGGCTCCCACACCACACTTGGATACTATTATTGCATAACTTGTCAATGCAATTCGTCTATATACACTCTAACATTTACTTCACCATATTCAGGAAAATAGTTCATATAATAGCAATTCGCAGAAATTCGACATTATGACACCTACTTGTGTAAACACACAAAATGGGGATAGGCAACAGCGATCCGACTGAAGTGATCCTTTATACTATTTACTCTCGGACCACCAAAAAAACTACCCCAACACCTGTAAGAAAACCTCAAAGGTACGTTGTTACACAGCACGCTATCCATTCCTTGGGATTGTTCAACGTGCTTACCATCGAGGTACCGAGAGTAATGGTGATAATACAAATCACAATACAATGGTGAGATAGGTCTGCCAATCATTAATAATCTCACGTGCCCATTAAATGATATGCGCACATAGGCTTAGGTGGTTATATTCTTGATATCGAAAAATTGTTTTTTTAAAACAAAAACAATAGTAATATATTAACCTACTGCCTTGATTTGGCATGTATCAACTACAAATCAGCATAACTAAATAGATTACTGTAATTGTATTTAGTCTGAAAAATAAAATGATACTCTGTAATAAATCATCTATCCGTATAACATGGATAGGTTATATTAATTGAAGGTGTGCAAGTGTGCAAGTGCCAGACAATGCTTACGTCATTTGACGCAGCTGTGTCTCGGGAATGTTCACAGGAGTTACGTAACGCAGGCGTCAAACACTGCGCACCTTGAAACATGCGTCCTGTTTACTTCGTACTTGATGGACAACACCCTGAGTGTCTGTGTACAAGATATTCCTATTGAAAGACCAACAGTCAGAAATCAGTTCATTTTTTTCCAAGTTCATACAGAAGTTCAGAACGAGTTTTCGTGAGGTGTTCATTAACAAATAAACGAAGGTTTAGACCCGAGGCTGTATTGTGATGTTTTAGGTTGATTCGAGCTGTGTATGTCCCTCCGACGTTCGCTATTTAGTGTCAAAATCTTAGTGCGTGGTGGCCCGCCATCCGTTTTAGGGCGGCCAATTCTGTGCGCTCGCTCAATCTCTCTGAGACTGCAGGACTGATGTTAACTTCATATGATCATTGACAATGTCTTGGATTGCATTTTCAATTTCACCAATACCTACAGATTCGGGTATTCCTTCTATTCTCAAATTGGATCTTCTAGAATATTGCTCGATGCTGTCGTTGGCCGATTCT
The DNA here is from genome assembly GCA_033239005.1 of Lamellibrachia satsuma. Lineage (NCBI taxonomy): Eukaryota > Metazoa > Annelida > Polychaeta > Sabellida > Siboglinidae > Lamellibrachia > Lamellibrachia satsuma. Next base: position 31,081 of record BSQZ01000054.1, read on the forward strand.
AACAAGTCGACTCTACTTTCAAGTTGTTTGATTTTCTCGTCCTTCTCTTTCACAGTTTGTTTTAGTTGCTCAGTCTGAGCTGCTAAGTAGTCTATTTTGTCAGCAATCTCTTGCGGGAACAGAGCCTGTTTCAATTGTTTTATAACATCACTGTCACTCAGAGTTGCAATAAAGGTAAGTTTTAGTAGTTCATTGTCAGTACCTTCAAAGCGAGTAGCCTCTGACGAGCTTTTTTTGGCGATGCTTGGGCGGCATGATGTCTTATTGTCGTTGGTTACACGTCTGATAGGTGTGTCAAATGTGGCATGTCCAAGATGGACGTTCAATATGGCAGCACGCTGAATCTGACAGACCCATAGATTATGTGCAAATCCACCCCCATCTTAGGGTATTGTGAATGTTTATCTCACCAGAGTCATCGTGTTTACGTATGAAACCATATTTCAATGATGCTGGAAACATAATAACACAATTATACCAACAATTGCATTATATAAATGTATAATTATATTTACATTATAATTTTAATCTCGTTATTACGATCATTTTATTTAACCAGTAGGCTACGAGCCGGACATTAATGATGCTGGATAATTAACAACTAAATCATATTAACTAATGCATAATTATATTTTCATACTAACTTTAATATCATTATTACCTCTATGTACACCATATTTAACCACGTAAAATCACTCCTTACTCCCAAACCTAACTACTTAAATTTTTTTTACATGTCTTCCTTTTCATTTTACACCCATTTTAGTTTTCCTGTGTATTACATTATTATATTATGACTTTGAAACAAATTATTTAGTAGCCAAAACAATAATAAACATTTTAGTATTCTAAGCTGTAACATACAATCAATAAATGCAAAGTTTAGTTATTTCGAGGCATTTGTAAATGACTTAACTTCCTAAAATGTTTAATTTAGTATGATATGTCTCAAAGAGAGTTGGTTATCTGATATGGATGATTTATCATTAATACAATTAAGTGGATATGACTGTACATCTCAAGGAAAAAGCTGCAGCAATAAACGTGGATTAAGAATATATACATATCAACAATTTAATTATGAATTAAACATGAAATTAAATACGTATAAACATTGGGAGAGGCAAATAATACAAGTAAATGGAGGAGGCTTATCACAGATGGTCACAATAGGAAATATATACCTACCACCAAGGCTATTAAATGAAAATTATGATGAATTTCTAAATTAATTTACAATTTACAAATTTAACACGAATATCACCGTTTCACAATGCTACGTCGCTTTTGCCCCGATTTTCTCAACCATAATTATGGGCACACAGTGTCTACTCATTCGTGAATACGTGACTGATATGGCGACGCGCCATAATTCTGTCTTAAAAAACATTCAGGCGAATGGACGACGAATACACCTGACACTATTTGAAAACAGAAAGGCGAAGAAGTCATTCGGTCAGTGTGCCAGGGGACAGTTTTCTGGCTCTTATGATGAATGCATGGGCCGGAAATAGGAGTACATTCAAATGACATTGTCATTTGAATTTGAACAGAAGACATCTTGTTTCACAACAATGCATTGTACGTCAATGTACACGTGACATTACCAGTTGTTGTTTTCCAGGTTGCCGTATCACTGAGCACAACTTGTATTAAATGTATCTACCGTGTTGCTATGCGTCGCAACTAGATGCATTAATCAATTATTCATGACATACCTACAACATGAAAGGGGCTATATTAAAACTCCATAGTAAATTTCGTGTATCTTCAAACGCCTCCCCACCTATCTATTGCCACCGTTTACAGTATATTATTTCAGTAGTAAGGTTGTTTGGGACTTTTTTAATTTTCCGGCAAATTGTTATGTTTGGAATCGCGCACAAACGTTTTAAGAATACACCCTGGCTCGAAGTGGCGTGCAGTAGGACGTGATGCGTCTCCTTAAATTGTGGCTCTTCGCCCTTTTCGATCTGCAGATGTGTCACACACACACACACACGCACGCACGCATACAGCTAAACTCAGCTAATGCAACTTGTTTTGGCTTTGTTTACTAAACTTATTAGCAGGTCGCTTGATTGAAGGGTAGCGTTCATTCTGGTCATACCAACCAGCCATTCGATTTCGGTGGACAACGATTAATGCGTTTTAACATTTTCCAGGAACTGCCAAGCGCTCATTTCTCGTTCTGGTCAACATGTCAGCAGCCAGTTAAACGGAGATTTTACCAGAATCTCCAACTTTTAGAATACATTATAAGAAAAAACTAGCGTGATATTTTGATGTGCTTTGCAATTGGTTAGTTTTATTAACTAATTTAGTTCCATTGCCCCTTGACCCCTAATAGACCACCGTAGCGCCTGCTGGACCACCGTGGCTCCTACTGGACCACCGTGGACACTACTGGACCACCGTGGCCCCTACTGGACCATCGTGACACCTACCGGACCACCATGGCCCCTACCGGACCACCGTAGCTCCTACTTGACCACCGTGGCCCCTACTAGACCACCGTGGCCCCTGCTGGTCCACCGTGGCCCCTGCTGGACCACCGTGGCCCCTACTGGACCATCGTGGCCTCTACTGGACCACCGAGGCCCCTAATGGACCACGGATTTCTTCCAGTTATTGACAGGGCGAAATGTATTTAAAGATTTCTCCTCAATTCAATGTTTTCTCGTCTCATTTTAAATTCGTTTTGCGAAAATTCAAACCTACATAGTTTCCACTACGACATGCTAGCTTGTTTGTGCAACTATTGTATGTAGTTTTTTTTTATGAAATCGTCAGATAAACAATTCATTAATTATTTTTATTATTCTTATTCCAGTATTTATTGTGAAAATTGTGAAAACTCCCGAATGTCGCCCTTGGTGACATTTCATAAATTTGTGATCGGCGAGAGGATGGAAGTCACGCCCATGATCAGCCTTGACCCCATAAAATGTTTACCGTTTTGGATAACCACTATTTTGAGTCTTACCAGATCTAAATTCAATTCTTTCCATGGTTTGAACAAACATAGGCATTTTTTATTCAACCGACTGCGGATTTTACTTAAACTATCCGCACACTGCATATTAGGATATTAACGAACTGGATTCGCGATAGGCTAAATCAGTTGAGGGTGGAGTTCACCTTTCAAGACACGGCCGCGGCTTAGGGTCAATACGCTGTGGCGTTAACTTTTTAAGTGTACTGTGGAAATACAATGTGTGCTTGACAGTAGCCTGCAGTGATTGATTGAAACTGTAATTGGAAGTAGATCACTGCGGGCAACACGGCCATGGGGTAAATTATGACTGCTCAAACAGCCACTGTGATGACAGTCGAGCGGTCTTCCACTGGGCAATGCCATGAACGTAGCGTCCCGACCCACACATCTTGCGAGATGTCGACTAAAGAGATAACGGAGACTAGTGCCCTGCGCGGGCCTAGAATTTGATCCCAAGCCCGGCCCGCAATTAGCAGTTAGAGCCCAGGCCCGGCCCAGACCCGCAATAATTGTTCAAGCCCGGCCCGACCCAGGCCCGCAAACTAGAATTTAGGCCCAGGCCCGAACCAGGCCGTGAATGTTTGGCCCAGGCCCGGCCCGGCCCGGCTCGCAAGTTTCAGGCCCATGCCCGGCCCATACCCGCGGGCCAAAGATGGGTAAGCCCGCGGCCCGCAAGCCCGCGGCCCGCTAAGTTTAGAGAAGATAAACCTATAATCTTATAACAAAGACGAAAAACAAATAAACTGTAAAACAGTTTATTTGTCCATAGTGTGCTGGATGAGTTTTAAAAATCCAGCACCACCAACTTCTTCAAACGGACGAATATCCTGAAGAAAAAATAAAAAAAAACTTCTTAGTGTCTTTACTATTAAATACGATAAAATTTATTATAATTGACTTTAATGTATTGGCTTATGGTTAGGGTAAGAGATTTGTTTATCTAACCCTGATTTAACCCTTATGCAAGCCATAACCCTAATTTATATTGTTAATTGAATTAGGACAACATAGTTAACATAATTTAATATGATATTTCAATTAAATGTCACCCACTGGCACTGACACCCAGTGGCATTTCCAGCAGGCCTGCAATCACTAGCCTGAGACAGATCAGGTTCAGACGTGTGTGAATTAGTACAAGGGTGAATGAATTAGGACTGGGGAGAAATACCAGTTACCAACTGGGTTGGGTACTGGGTAGTAGGCTAGTGTCCTAGTGGGCACTTGGCAGTGGGCAGGTCATTCAGGTGGGCAATGTTTGGAGGGAAGACGTAGACAATAGAATGTCCACTTGTAGGGTCAAAGGGTGATAAGTTGATGGTTAATTATAGGTTGATTGCCTCTGCAAATATTTCTAAAGTAAACATTTGGGGCTGGCTACTTCCAGCCAAGTGAATTGATGGGGCCATTAGATTCCATGCAAGGTCTCAATTTGCAACTATATAATACTAAAGAAATAATTTTAAGCATTCATTAACCGGAATTACAATTTATAATCAGGTTTTATTAAAAAATAAAGTAATAATCAGTGTTTTTTATGAATATTTTTATATGTCCAGGCCCAGCCCAGGCCCGGCCCGGCCCGCTCACACTAGGCCCAGGCCCGGCCCAAGCCAGATATGTTTAAATTGTTTTCAGCCCAGGCCCGGCCCGGGTCCGCAGTATGTAGGCCCAGGCCCGGCCCGGCCCGGCCCGCGGGCTGCGGGCCGGACCGGGCTTGGACCCAAAGCCCGGCCCGCGCAGGACACTGACGGAGACACGCAATGGCAAAACAAGCGTGCACCGTGTCGGGCCGTTGGCCGGGTTGTCGGCAATTGTCTTCTGGGGCGCTATAGCCGCCTTTATCATCACGGTGGTTGCCGTGGTGACTCCCTATAGGGCCAAGACAGGGACCATTCATGCGGGATTGTGGAAAGGTTGTATCGGTTCCAATTGCGGGACGTTAACTGATGTACCAAGTAAGCCACATCATTTGGACCAACTAGGTAGAAGTCGGAACAAATCATGTTTTAAATAGTACCGTAGAACCCCTCAAAGCGGCCACCCCTTGGAAACGGCCACCCCTTGGAAAAGGCCATCCTTTGGAAACGGCCACTGTATCAAAGTATGTTTTTCCCACATTTGTAATTTGGCCACCCCTTTAATCAGGCCACTTGATCTCAGCGACTTGGATGACTCTTTAGAGGGGTTCTACTGTAAATATAATTTTATCTCCTTTGGAAGTGCACTAAAGTCATCGCCAATGCTTAGTGGTTCAAATATATATTGTCTGTGGTAAAGCGGAAAAATGATAACAACTTTGTTTTTTATTATATTGTATTGTATTGTATTATATTATGTTATGTTATGTTATACTACATTATATTATATTATTATTATATATTACTATATTGTAAACGCTTATCATATTGTGGTCAAAGTCTCTTCCTCGTTAACTGGGTTTCATTACATTTTATTTCTACAAATGCTAAAAAGACGCTGTACGTGCCCATTGCAGCAAGTCAGTTTTGTTGAGTTGCTGCCCGACTGTGCGCGAAGTCGAGTCACAGACCGGCGCACACTGCCCGACTGTGCGCGAAGTCGAGTCACAGACCGGCGCACATTGCCCGACTGTGCGCGAAGTCGAGTCACAGACCGGCGCACATTGCGCATCAAAAGTTGTTACCGCGATTTAGTTTTCGAATCGGTTCAACATTTGTGGCGCCGGTAAAATCAACCCGCGATTCTAGTTTTGTTGAGTTTCGGACCAGCTTACATTGTCCGACTGATCCGCTTTAAATCGAGTAAACAAACGACTCGCAACAAATAAATATAAGTGTACGCCTAGGTTAGAGATCATAGTGTTGGTGAAGGCTGCAAAACTAGCGTCAATATGAGTTATATTTCATGCTATAGTGCTTACTTTACCACTTTGATGTTGCTTGTTTCAGGTTGGTTTAAAGCAATCCAGGCGTTGGTGTATATGTCCATGGTACTATCAATAGGCGCATTTCTGCTGGCGTTTGTCTACACGTTCGTCCACTCCGTCAGCAAAGGCGTGGTTCTGCAGCTGATCATCGTGGCAGCGGCGCTTGTAGGTAACACTGTCCATAGCAGTGTCCAGCTTGAGTATACTGATATTTACGTGGGAAGTGTGTTTGCGTCAAAATCGGTTGTCATTCGGTTTGAAAATAATTCAAATGTTCGTTTGCCATTTTTACACGATGACGTAAACAATAGTTCCGTCTTCATCGCACGCGCCATTTGGTAAGCGCTGACCGCGTCATGATGTTTGTAAATAGTTCCGTCGTAGTTGGACATGCGCGACTTCTTAACTACAACTGCACCGATCTATTGGACAGATGATACTGAATGCGTGTGTAAATTTATTATGTATTTATGCTGCGCATATCTAGTATAGCACCACCCATTATCTATAATTTCAATGATACTTTGATAAACAATATTTTTTTCGTTGCTCGTTCAGCAGTTTGACTTCTAAATTTCATTCACCGTGTACAACAAAAAGAAAACAACTAATGCGTACACTTTTCCTACCAATTATTCTTGTTCTTCCAGCGCTGTTTCTGCTCGTAGGCGACATCTGGTTAGTCGTGAAGCAAAAGAAACATTTCGGCTACTCGTTCTACCTGGGCGATTTCGCTTTCGTCCTCGATATCGTTGTAGCTGTCGGAGGCGGCCTACAGAAGACGAAAGCTGACGCCGCTGCCTGAAGGACGAGAGACAGTTGTCACTTGATAGCGCATGCTCAATAATAGAAACTCATTGCAAATGTCTAGTTGTTACTATAATGAACAAATCGTCACGAATTATGCATGCTGGGAGACTGTAGTGTCTATGGCGTTCGTAGCGACCTCCTGGTGTTTAAATTAGTCACACATTTCAACGTCTCTTATAGTTATTACAGCTAGACGAATACATTTATCTTTTAATGTAATACGTGTTTTGTGGTATGTTGTAGCACAATGATTATTGCCTATGACTATAAACCATAACATTAATCAGAAATACTAAAAGCATATAACTCAGAAACCTGTGTCAACCGGTCCGCTAAACGCTTAACGTGATGAAACTATGTTATCAATAAATAGGTTGCGAAAATGTCAGTTGTTGAACGACAACCGAACTTGTATTGTATTTGTGTTGCGTTGCACAGTAACGTTATGCTACGGCCAGTATCAGCGACTACCGGATGTACAAAAGGAATTTCCACCCAGTTATATGTGTGAACATGATGAAAATGTCCGTTATAACAATTTGTCCGTTATGGCCGGTGTCGGCAGTGACTTGATCCGTGGTGCGTTGACAATGTTTTGTGGGACGCGGTGGCAAGGTGATTAAAACACTGAATTCTCAATCGTAAGAATCCGATTTTGAATCCTCTTGCCGCCGTTTCGAAGCTTGTGGAATTTCGTCTATTCCACGTTGCATCAGTTCACTCCGCTGTAAATGTGTACCTGGCTACAGAGAGAGAGGTGGATATGTGTAAGAACATTCTTCGCGCAGTACTTGTAGTATGGCTGAATGCTTCCCAGAGCAGTTTGAGTTGGAATGAACAGGTCTGCCTGGGGCGACGTTGAAACGTTTTGACCAGTCCCAAGGGCTGGATACAGCGCATGTAATATATCGACGTACCCTTCCCCACAAGAGACGTTAAGACGTGCGACTCGGTCATGGATGGTTACCCGGTGAACGCCATTCAGTGAATTCACTTAGTTTCGAACGGTCCAGTGATTTCGGTCGAGCGGTCATCTTAGCTGCTATCTAGGCGAATGCTACAGTCAACGGAAACCGCGAGTCGTCGATGCCCACTAAGTATGTTGTTTACAAACCGCACAGCACTGCGTTAGAATGCGCTGACACCACTGTTATTGATGTTCGTTCCTACCGCCGTTAGATTGTGGAACGATCGCGCACAACAGTTAGGTTAACTAGCCAGCAGTCAGTATAGATGCTTAGAAAGTCCCTTTCCTTCCAGTCAGCGTAGCCCCGCTGTCAAATAATATATTTCGTTGTAGGTGCACGTATATACATGATATAACAGATATAGTTCCGAACCAGGGCTACACCACCCGTTGCCACGCACCAGTGCACCCAGCTGAAATATACCCTAGCCACGTCTCACAAGTGGCTAACACAGAGTCATGGAAGAAGACGTTTAGTAATACTTTGACGAAATCACAAATGGATTGTTGAGGTGTCATCAGAAAATATACTGAACAACAAACGAAACGCGAATCTTTTTGTTTGTCACGAAGCAGTAAACTCGCCGGACTTTTGTCACGTTCCAGCCCGGTTAGTTCAGGACCTGTTTTTAAGGTTTGTATCAGCAAGTCGGTAGCGATCGGTTTGACCGCTTTATCAGTGGCGAAACGAAGTCGCTGGGCGCAGGAGTAAAAATGCACCCCCTCCACAACAAAGAGCGCAACAGCGGAATATGTATGCCATGAGCATTGCCTTAACATTGCTCAAACATCACCGTAACATTCAGCTACAACGGTATCGATAACCATTCAGAATAGCCACACTTCACCGTGAAATTCACAACACCTTCAACAGCGACCAGCCAATAAATGCCTGAACGAATAGTGAGCAAAAACAGTTAATGTCAACATAATGTTACTTCACTATAGTCGCTACGGACCCGTCGCAATGGTGACTGATTCGGAGTTTGGGCAATGTCGTTCACCCCACGTTGCCTCAGTTCACACAGCTGTATAAATAATTACTTGGTTGTAGACAGTGGTGGATATATGAACGAATGTTCTTCGCGCTTTAATTGCAACGTCGCTGAATGCTTCCCAGAGAAGTAGAGTTGGTGTGAACAAGTCTGCCGGGGGTGAAGTGTACTGCGTTTTTTGAGCGATCATATGGACTGGATGCCGCGCTATGTAAGAACACACACTTCACCTTTACCTACAAGGTAAACAGTAATGCGTTCGTTTAAGTTTTAGTTGATACCTCGTTGTAAATTACCGGGATGAAACAATTTCCGCTAAAAACCTAATCTAATCTCATTTTGCCTGTTGTTTTATTTTGCACAACGATCCAACGATTTGGACCCAAGAACGTGTAACTTAAGAAACATTATTAAATTTGAAGTTTAAGAATGCCCCTAGCGACGAGGAAGACGACATATAGGTTCGCTTAACAAGTCTGTAGTGCTTTATACTACACATAACGTATGAGTGTAATACATATTTAAAAGCTGTGTCTTCAGAAATGCGTACACATAACAGTCGAAACTGACGCCACAACGCGCGGATGGAAACTGCTTCAAACTAATGGCTGACACTGCATTACGGCAACGTATGAGATACGTTGAACTTAGATGTCATACGTTAAAGGTTGATATACGTTGGGAGCAGGTACGTATGACTGAAACTATCCAACACATAAAGGCATATCGAAACAACTGCGAGCAACTGATGGAATGTCTGGGTCCTGACCTGACCTGACCTTAGCCTATTCACCCTGCCAGGGCGTAATAACCCTATAGTTTATTTGTCACCCGAAATTCAAGTATTGGGTACTTTGACAGCTTATCAACGCAGATCTACTCTCGATACGGACGCATACTTTCCTCTACTGTGTAAACATGTCAATAAAATGGATAACTCTTCGTGGTCCAGCGATCGTTGACATTACACGCGTATAAAGTCAAGCTAGGATAGCTAGGCCCCCATAACAGTGAAGCACGTCTTGCTATGCGGTGAGATTGTAAAGAGCGCGGCAGTGTAACCAACTTGATAACTTGTGGTACCTCTGGTTATCTATTGATCGCAGTGGACACTGTACAACTGGGAGAAGTCGTGCTGTTCAGGTCACGTTCGTGAGTCACTGCTACATAATGACCACAATTAGCAAATTAATTAATGTTATGGTAGTGAATGTTTGCTACCTGTAGTGAAAATGAACTGCACTACTCATATGTAATGTGTACATGTTCTTTAGAGTATGTTGGGGCACCCAGTTTATCAGTACTATAACATTATTTCTGATTAGGCATCACGTTATGTCTGATTGGGTATCATAGTTGGCAAGGGTCGTGACCACGCATTCCTGGTAACCCGTTATTAGGATATTACTGTTCCCGGCAGATAAACTGTCCGCCAACAGTAAGGATTTGCATAGGGATGCCTAGAATCCGGGGCATACACTGTAACCGTTTAATGGTAACTTGACATTACAACAGAGCTTGTCGCGTGGTATTTTCCTTGTAGATTTGGGTTAATCCATGGAATCATTACAGCCCGATTGCTGACTGCAAATACCAGTCAGTTGCTGTAGAATACGTTGTTAAACCTATACGAGCCAGCTATCGAATATACCATAGGTTCTAGAGAAAGTGCACGTTTCTTCTAATCTGCCTAACGAGCTATCTCGACGACAGCGTACTATGTTAAAAGGTGTATTGCTGACGACAAGCACCATCTTGTAATACCGACGACCTACCCTGTATATGGCTTGGCTGGACCAGAACTTTGTCGATATTAATGTGATGTTAATATATGTGAAACGTTTGTTGTAAAGGCATCTAATGAGATGTAGTCCTAAATAGCAGTAGGGAAACAGTAGGACTCATATCAGCACGATGTAATGTTATATGCTGGCTCGATAGCCAGCAAAGACGAAGCTGTGTTTCCACTCTAAGAAGAAATGCGGATGGAAGGAACACGAGCATGTTTAGCAATGATGTAGAGACAAGCTGATTGTGACTGTGTCGTACGTCTGTCTGGCGGGCTCCAATGGTGGTGCGAAACCATTCAAACAGGGTTCCATTCATACGGACTGCGCTGGTGGCCATGTCATACAGATGTTCTATGGCACGAACAAGGTTGACACGAATGTTGTATTTCCTCATGGTTGCCCATAAGGCTGCATGCCATACCCTGTCAAATGCCTTCTTGAAGTCCATAAAGACTTGGTAGAGATCGTCTTGGTGTTGCAAGTACTTTTCGCAGAGGATGCTAAAGTTGAACATTTGCTCTGTAGTACTGTGTCGTGCTCGCAACCCAGCCTGTTCTTCAGCGATGATGTCCTCTGCTTGTGGCTTGAGTCTGTTAAGGATGACTTTCAACATGACTTTACTTGGGTGGCTGATGAGGCTGATTGTCCGGTAGTTTTGGCACCATTGTAGGTTGCCTTTTTGGGAAGTGTGATGACCATTGATTGGGTCCATGGAGTAGGCCAATCTCCTGTCTGCCAGATCTTATTGCAGATTGCTGTGAGGATGTTGGTCACAGCTTCTCCCCAGCTTGTATTAATTCAGCTGGTATGTTGTCAATTCCAGCTGATTATTTCTCTTTCTTTAATGATTTAAATGCAGCTTCACGAAGAATTGGGAAGTTATCTTCTTCGGTGTTCATAGGACTATCCAATACTGCTGCATTTCCTTGGTCTGGCTGGTGTATAACTCGGTGCAGTATTCTGTCCATCGGTTGATATGTTTATCTTCCGTGAGACATTTTCCTGACTTGTCTTGGATGGTGTTTATTCTTCCTTTCTTTCTTTTACGACTTCCCTTATGAAAATATACCATGGTAAACGCATGGTGTACCATGGTGTTTTGAAACAGGTAAGCCATGGTAAATCATGGTATATACCATGATATACCATGGTATACTATGTAATGCCATGGCATATTATCATAAGGGTATATCCCATAGAATGACATTGTATACAATGGTATTTCGTTGGTATTACATGGTAAACTATGACATTACATAGTAAACTGTCGTAGACCATGTTTTTTCATATATTTTACCACGGTTTCCTTTTTCAAAACACCATGGATTACCATGGTTTCCATTGTATATTAAAGTATTCTGCCAAGGATTACCACGGTTAACCTGTTTCAAAACACCATGGTATTTACCATGTAATACAATGGTATATTTTCATAAGGGTCTACTACAGACACGATAACTTTTGTTGGATTAAAATAAAACTGAACCATCAAAAAATTTTAAACTTCCTCACAATCACTGCCATCATGTAAATGACATTCTGAGCAACTTTAGTCAATATCACAACCTTGCATTTCTCTTAAATGTGTTATGTCCATCAAAGTCTGACCGAATAGCCAGGTCTATAGCCGGGTAGGGAAATACATCCTCATATTACCAGTGGTTCCTATCGACATCAATGTTAATAACTATACATATTCAGCTGTATATAAACACAAACAACGCACACTTACCGAACACCGCACACACATCACACACATCACACACATCACACACATCACACACAGCACACACAGCACACACACAGTCACCCAATTCTCAATTATGCTCAGAAATCGTTCAGATTTTCACGGCTTGCTCCGTTGGTGTGGGTTTACTGAAACATACCATATACCCAATACATTTACCTGTGAAATCATCGTATATTTGCATATATTCGACCGCGAGACATTGTTAGACAGTCGGTTAATCCATGTGCGAAAATGTCTCCCTCCATCAGTCCACATGTCTGAAATAAATCCCACAGGTTGCGCCACCATGGAATGTTAAATTCTGGGATGTTCGTAGGTTCGCAGCACTGAAGAAAAAGAAGCATAATATTAATAATAAGCCTGCATGCAAGATAATTAACGGTACTATAATTTGGAATTATTTTAACATAAGACGAGACAAAATGCATATTACATAATGATGCTAATATATATAACATGCTACATCATGTTAGCCACAGAAGGGGCTGTATGCATTAATGAACTGAAGACTGAAGAACATGCATCACATTCACTAATACTTTTCTACACGTGCACATTGTTTTCCTGTTTTAGTGCTAAGATGTTATATCCCTATTGTTCACTTATATTGTTACATAGGGTTTCGCTCTGCTTTGCATTTATTGTAAAGAGTAGCACAGCCCTATGCCAGAAACAATTTAACTAAGTCCAAACGAACATAGCAGACTTCAACTACACGGTTACATCAGCATGCCACCCTAAGTCAACATTCCACCATTGCTTGCGCCCGAACGAACTTAGTATTACGTCAAATTAGCATCTGATCCGAAACGCTTGCTTGGAGCAACGGGTATCCACCTAGCAGATGCCACTGTCACTAAGCGAGCGCTGAATCGGCTGTTTGCCTAAGTTCTTTAAGGCAAACAAAACGCAGTCTACGGTCGTGCGTGTCTGATTCCCTGTTTACCAGAGTACACGCCAAACCGATGTCCGGTGCTCAGACCAAAGCTGTGTCCTCCGGAATGCTAATAAGTCGTTTCCGCACCTCGCCGCTTTGACAACGCCGCCAGGTGGCTTCGTCCTGTCAGCAGCGACACTACGTTGCCGTGGTTGTTCAGATAACTAAAACCTATGGTGATTACTGTCCGCATGTCGACTTATTGTGAGAGCTATATGAATATACCCTTATGAAAATATACCATGGTAAATGCATGGTATACCATGGTGTTATGAAACAGGTAAAACATGTTAAATCATGGTAAACCATGGTAAATACCATGATATACCATGGTATACCATGGATGGTATACCATGGAGTATTTCCATAAGGGGTGGTATTGTTCTTGTTTATGTTTTCTTCTATTTCGCTGCACTTTTCTTACATCCATTTTTTTGGTTTCTTTCATGCCTGTTCTGATTTCTTTGTTGATTTCCCTATATTTACCAGTTCCTCCGGTATTGTTCTTCTCCCCTGTTCAGTACTCTTGTTTTGTCACACATGTTAAATAGTTCGGTGATGACCCAGTGTTTCTTCTGATGACGATGTTTGCCGAGGATCACACTGGCTGTATCAGTCATTGCATTGTTGAACTTGTTGGTCAATGTCTCTATGTCGACATTTTCTTCCTCTAGGATTGTAGGAGGCCACATTTTCCAACCTATCATTGCTTGGAATGCTTCTGGAATTTTAGGGTCTTTCAACTTCTCTAGGTCGAACTTCACCCTTACTTGCTTTGGTTTGACAATCTTTTTCAGACGGAGACGGAAGTTCATCATTGCCAAGTCATGATCAGTTCCTATGTCTGCGCCTGGAAAGCTTCGCGTCTTTGCAATATTTATGCCAGATCGAAATCGCTGTTTCAACAATTTGTAATAGATCTGATTGGGATGCTGGCCATTTGGAGAGTGCCATGTCCATCTCCGGGATGCTTTGTGAGGACCATATGTATTAGCCAGGTTGTTGTAAGTAGCAAACTCTGTTCGTTGGTAGTTGCATTGCAGAAAGGCCCGCAAATGTCTTGCCAGTTTTCTTGTGTATCTTTGCCAACCTTTGCATTCCAATCTCCCTGCACAATTAGGATATCCTTCTTGGGAGCCTGGTCGATGATTCTCTGCAGTTGGCTGTAGAAATCTTCGATTTAGTCATCGCTGTTGTCAGTCGTTGGGGCGTAAACTTGTATTACTGTGATGTTGAATGGGTCTGCCCTTAGGCGGATGGAGATTGGACGACATCCCATGGCAGATTTCATGATGTTCTTGTGAACAAGAAAACCAACGCCGTATTCATGTTTATTCTCTTCACCTGTAGTACAGTTTGTATCCCTCTTCGGTTGTTGTTTCGTCGAAGTTCTTCCATCGTACTTCGCATAACTCAAGGAGGTTCCAGCGGTACCTGTCCATCTCAAATGTGAGTTATTTTAGTTTCCATGCTGGTCTCATTGTTCTCAACATTCCACGTTCCTATGGTGATGTTGTCTCTCTCATGGATCTTACTTGTTGGGTCACCAATGTTATACTTATCGCGTCCGTCCTGATGAGGGGCGGATGGCGCGGTCATTGTTAACCCGGGCTGCGACCGATCCGGTATGTTCTGTGTATTGATCGTCATCACGTGGTGTGTCTATCTCCTCGCTATGCTATTTAACCATAGCTGGGACATCTCTGGGGCCCCATACTGCTCCGAGATCCCTCATCTGAATAGCCTGGTGCCTCACGGTGACCAGTATACATTGTCTACCTCGAGGAGGTTAAGACAAGAGTGTTATTTTATCAGTACACTGTTGTACTGGCAGACACGGCTTATCCACGTGGTGCTTGTCGTTTCGCAGAAGCTAGCCAGCTTTGGAAGCTGGCATGGAAGATAATAATCTTGAAGATATCTTGAGATAACTGGCAGGGGAAATGTAGTCAACTGAATTTTAAAATAAAGCGCAAAAATGTCGACTTTCCGCAATCTCGTCACCATCAACCATAACCCAATAAAACCCAAACGTAAGCGAGGCTGTTTCTTCAGAACGGTCTGTCATATCATCAACTGTGATCAGGAAGAAGTATTTGTATTTCTACTGTTAATTACATGCGAGAGAATCCAGAAGTGTTCACCTGTGTCCTGAAGGACTCGGATACAATGTAAAATGCCTCCATCAAGGCAACATGGAAACGCTTCACACATGGGCCACAGAGGTGGAACTGTTGGCGACAGCAAATGTGGGTATTTTCTGCATGTGGTGAACACCTAAGGAGGCAGAAGGTGCGTGTTTGTGCATACTTGTTTGTGTGTATGTGTGTGTGTGTGTGTGTGTGTGTGTGTGTGTGTGTGTGTGTGTGTGTGTGTGTGTCGTCACATAGGGGAACTGATATATATATATATATATATATATATATATATATATATATATATATATATATATATATATATATATATATATATATATATATATATATATATATATATATATATATAAAACAAATATGTACACATCGAGCCAGTAGTTGTTATGTGAGAAAAGTGTATTTTATTAGAGTTGTTGAACTGGAAATGAAAGAGGACATAGTTCCTAGGATGCTTGTGATTCTTATAGCAACATATACCCAAACAGCATCGCTAGACGTCGGAGCAAATCATGTTTTAAATAATATCGTAGAACCTCTCAAAGCGACCACCCCTTGGAAACGGCCACTGTATCAAAGTATGTTTTTCCCACATCTGTGTATCTGACCAGCCTCTGTAATTTGGCCAACCGTTTAATCAAGCCACTTGATCTCAGCGACTTGGTGGACTCGTTAGAGGGGTTCTACTGTAAATATAATTATATCTCCTTCAGAAGTGCATTAAAGTCATCGCAAATGCTTAGTGGTTCAACTATATAGTGTCTGTAGTAAAGCATAAAAATGTTAACAACTTTGTTTTATTATTATTGTATTGTATTGTATTATATTATGTTATGTTATGTTATGGTATGTTATGCTACATTATATTATATTATTATTATATATTACTCTATTGCAAACGTTTATCATTTGATGGTCCAAGGCTCATCCTCGTTAACTGGGTTTCATTAGGTTTTATTTCTACAAATACTAAAAAACGTATTGGACAATGTGCTGTGCATGCCCATTGCAGCAACTCAGTTTTGTTGAGTTGCTGGCCAGCGTACATTGCCCGACTGTACGTGACTTCGAGTCACAGACCGGCGCACATTGCGCAACAAAAGTTGTTCAACAACGGTTCAACATTTTCGAATCGGTTCAACATCTGTGGCGCCGGTAAAATCAATACGCGATTCGAGTTTTGTTGAGTTTCGGACCAGCGTACATTGCCCGACTGATCCGCTTTAAATTGAGTAAACAAACGACTCGCAACAAACAACTATAAGTGTTCGCCTAGTTTGGATATAATTTTGTTGGTGAACGCTGCAAAACTAACGTCAATATGAGTTATATTTCATGCTATAGTGTTTACTTTACCACTATGATGTTGCATGTTTTAGGTTGGTTTAAAGGAATTCAGGCGTAGGTATGTATGTCCATGGTACTAGCAATAGGCGCACTTCTGCTGGCGTTCGTCTATACGTTCGTCCACTCCGTCAGCAAAGGTGCGGTTCTGCAGCTCATCAAGTTTCAAGATCACACAGGAAAGTAGTCAAGAGGTACGAAGTGGATAAGCTTTGTGATAGAGAGACAAGGCAAGAGAACCGGGTGAAGATTGGTGGAGCCATTGAGCATCTATTGGAACTTGGTGATAAACCAGTGAAAGAACTCTGGTTAGACTTCAAAGAGACATCAAATGAAATCACTTAGAAGGTGGTTGGCTTCAGCCGTAGAAAGCAGGTCGTCAATCTTCAACCATCAGTTCTACAAAGAGAGTGTGAGGAAAGGAGAAAGGCACGCACAGATTATTTGAAGAACACCTCAAATGCAGAGACGCGTGAAAGTTATGGAGGAGGATTTAAAGAAAAAATACTCTCATAATTTGTTATAAAAAGTGCGAGAACTCAGCAGCAAACCAACGGAAACCTAAAAACAGCTCCAGATGAGGTGTTGACATGCTGGGAAAAATACTTCGAGAAACATCTTAACAAAAACTAGCCAACATCAGAGGAAGTAGTTGACGACATTCCAGATTACATCTTTGGACTGGTTGGACACCATCCTCAACAGAGGAGGTACTGAAGGCTGTCAAAGCTATGAAATCATGGAAAGCGCATGGTGCTGGTTGCATAACGGCTGAAGCTTTGAAAGCAGGCGGAGAGAAGATGGCTGAGATGCTCCTGAAAATATGCCATGCAGCATGACACCAGGAAAAGTTACCAATAGATTGGTGGAAAAGCTTGTTCAACCCAGTACACAAGGACGGGTTCAAATTAACCCCATCAAACTACCGAACAATTTCTCTGATATCCATCCCGGGTAAGGTCTTCTGCACGACGATACTCATGAAGATAGATGACAACATTGACACACATCTATCAAAGTAGCAGTTTGAATTCATGAAGAACAGAGTGACATTAGATGCTATCTTCATTGTGCGACAAATCACGGAAAAGGCAAAAGAGCAATTGAAACTATCCGGAGAGGGGCATTATGGAAGATGTTGAGGTCCATTGGGGTGGATTATAAGATTACATCATTAATTGAAGCTATGTACGATAATGTTGAATGTGCAGTCGTCAGCAGTGGTCAACTGATAGAATGGTTCACAGTGGAAATAGGAGTGAGACAGGGCTTTTTGTTATCATCTATCCTGTTCAGTTTGTT
Source organism: Lamellibrachia satsuma (assembly GCA_033239005.1). NCBI lineage: Eukaryota > Metazoa > Annelida > Polychaeta > Sabellida > Siboglinidae > Lamellibrachia > Lamellibrachia satsuma. Next base: position 49,035 of record BSQZ01000054.1, read on the forward strand.
CCTGGAGTTCGTTATGGCAGACTTGAAGAGCGTGTGCAAAGAGATCACTCTTGATGCCAACCCGAATGAACACTCGGTTTCGGCAAGCAGATGAATTGGCGACAGCGCAAGAGACGTGAGTGCGGTGACCTCGCACGCGTTTCAAGGTGCTTTCACCAGTGGTCACAACCAGTGCATGATGGCTGAACGATTTGTTGATGTGGGACATTGGTCAGTATGGTTATATTTTGTTCTACAAAAACACCTGCAATTGCCCTGTTGTGGTGTTGATGCTATCCAATAATGTTAATACACAAAGCAATACAATGTGTGCACCACATGTATGTGAGTAAGAATAGTTGTACAATATGTAGTGCTGTTATGTACCACCACATAGTACATTGTACAGAACAGCACACCCTGACAAGCAAGGTACAATTTTCAGTGCGCAGTGTTATACCATATAATACAAAACATAAAGAGGGGGGACTATAGGCTGCGGAAGAAAAGAGTAATTCTTGTCATAATTTTATTTTATACATTATTCTGCTCACTAACTTTATACTGCAGTTGCCTTAGGAATTGTTAAATCATTAGAAAGGAAGGATGTGAAAGGATCCGTATACATAATTGTACTTCTAATTGCATAAATGTTGTATGGTACTAATGACCCTAATTATACAGCTGTGTACGTCAACCTGATAGGAGATGTGAGTATGAGTTAGCCGCTTGGTGGCGCTACTGTTTTGGCATAGGTTATCTAAAACACCAAACGGTTTGTCAGATGGTAGACTTCTACATTTTCAATCTGGAAAATTATCAACATTTTAAAGTACTAATTCATGGATGGATGGTCTGAAAATTGTTGCCGTAGGACAATGCTTTGAAATTTAGTACATGTCCAGGAGTACTATTAACTGTTGTATTTGCCATAGCTATCTTAAGCTCATTTATTTTGATTACAACACGACATACATTGTTTGTAATAACCTTTCTTCAATAATGGAATAATAAGCATTTGTTGTGGATATTTTCTACTCCGACATTGATCATAACATTTATATGTGACGTGTAGGACTGTTATATATTATGTAGTAGTGGTATCGCAGTCATGTACTTAACGTGTGAATGAATACAATAAACTGGAACTGAAATATTAAATTGGTTTGAATTCATTGGGGTTTATGATTGCCTAGTAAGGCGGTCATAACTGGTCTAATATATTATCCAACTTGTACGTGTCTTGTACGTAAGGAAAATCCAAACAATCACAAGGTGTAGCTGAATTTACCTTACATCAAAATTTAACGCGATTATCACCGTTTCGCAATGCTACGTCGTACCTACCCCGATTTTCTCAACCATATGGGCACACAGTTTCATAATTCAGACTTGAAAAGCAGCCAGGCGAATGTATTACGAATGCAGCTGACACTATTTGTTTTTTTTAAACCGTGTTGCTATGCGTCACAGCTAGAGCCATTATTCACATATTCATGACATGCTTACAACTTGTAAGGGGTTATATTAAAACTCCAAAACTTCGTGTTGCTTCAAAACCCTCAGGATCCATCTATTGCCATCGTTTCAATATATTACTTCAGTAGTTTACACGACCACATTTATAAAGGCTGTTAGGAACGGCCAATTTTCCGGTAAACTATTATGTTTGGAATCGCGCACAAACGTTTTGAGAATATACCCTGACTCGAAGTGGCGTGCAGTGGGCCGTGACGTCTCTCGTTAAGTTGTAGCTCTCCGCCCTTCTCAGTCTGCAGATGTGTCACACACACATAGGAGCGAACTGGTTACTGTAGCTTACGGTTGGCTTCTCAGATATCAAAGATCAGGTATGTTTTTCGATTATGGATGCTTTATAAGAAAATTTTAACAAAAGGTTTGACTTGGACGAAGATATATTTACCTTAGTTTTTATAATAATTAAATTATGTAACATACATTAACTATCAATAAATGGCTCCAAGCAACAAGCAACTGTTTGTCCTGTTAGAAGTGCGTTATGGGTGAGTTAAAGCGAAACAAAAGTCACGGTTGTGGGGCAATGCAGCTAAAAGAATTAATAAAATCTAATCAACTGTAACACAAATGAAGAACACCACGCTAGTTTTTCAAATAATTTGTTCTAAAAGTGGGGGATTCTGGTAAAATTTCCGTTTAATTGGGGGCTGACATGTTGACCAGAACGACCAATAAGCGCATGGTCGTTCTTGGAAAATGTTAAAACGCATTAAATGTTGCCCGAAATCGAAGGGCCGTAGGTACAAACATTGTGAACGCTAACTCTCAAACACGCGACCTGCTATATCTGAATGAGATAAGTGTAGTAAACAATGTTATGAATGAGATAAGTTTAGTAAACAATGTTATGGTTTCTGCAGTAATTAAACTTTGAAATGCGCAACGTTTATGGAAATATCGTGATTTCGTAGTATGCTCAAATACAGACCAGCCAAAAAGAAGACTTGCTTGTTTTATTTGCGACATGTTATTTATTCCTCAACGTAGAGATGACCGCGGCCCAAAATCATTGTACCGTGGCCCCTACTGGACCATGGAATTCGTCCAGTTATTGACAGGGCGAAATATATTTTATAACCAATGTTTTGCTCGTCTCATTTCAAATTCATTTTGCGACAATTCAAACCTCCCTGGTATCTCCTTCGACGTGTTAGTTCGTTTGTCCAACTAGTTTTTGTGTGAAATAATCAGACAAACTATTAAATTATTTACCGTTTTGATATATATATATATATATATATATATATATATATATATATATATATATATATATATATATATATATATATATATATATACTGTTTTGAACCTTGCCAAATCTAACAACTAAAGTAAATTCTTTCGATGATTTGAAGAAAGATACATTTTAGTCAACCAACGTTATACTTTCTATTTCAACCAACTGTAGATATTACTTGATATATTCATACACTGCTTATTTGGACATCAACGAACCGGATTCGCGATAGGCTAAATCAATTGAGGGTTGAGTTTTAAGCGTACACCTTTCAAGACTGCGGCCTACAGTGGGTTAAACCGTTTATATTTGCTGAGAAACGGCGCTGTGTACTTGTATAGAAACTGTACTATGGCAGGCTTGAGCCGTCGCGGTGGTTGTATTGAAGTAGGTCAATGTATGCAAATTATAAATGCTCACCTAACCGTTGCTGCGGCCGACAGTTGTAGAGTAGAATTCCGCCGCCATCCATAACTTACGTCACGTTCAGGGGGTTGCGGGGGGTGTCCGGGTAAGCGTTACGGAACCTTACGTCGGGTGGCGTGCTTGGTGATCGCTACCTTCGTTATAAAAATGCCTGATAGCATTGATTGCTGTACCAATGTTGAGGTACAGTTCAACTGAATTTGAACGGGAGAGGAATGGGGACTCTGCTATGCATCAGTGAAGTCTGCAGTTGCGCTCGAAAAGTCTGCAAACGTGGTGAAAAATAAATGTGTGCATAATAGGTGGACATGCTTTTTCTCATAATAAAAGTGGTATTGGGGGTATACAGGTCAGCGTTACGAAGAGTGACAAGAGCGGGGTCTCAGAAAAGTTCAAAAATAGCTGTTTGATGGGTAGCCCCTATGTAATTTTTCGGTCATAAAAGTCCGTGATTCATTGTTCTAACACTTCTTTACTGACGAAGCGATTATAGTTGTATTTTTGTACTATGGGAGTAAAATTCGCAATTGATGTTATTGTTCAGTCGAAGACCGCTCGATTGTCAACACAGTGGCTGTTTGGACAAAGGAACCAACATTTTAAAGTCAGTCGCACGTAAACTGATGACTAAAGTGACGTGAAAATTTAATGAAAATTGTAGAACGCACCCCTGCAGTGCTAGAGGCCGTAGTTTTCAGTGAAAGGAATTTCTCATGCTTCGTCTCAGAAACCTGTTTGTGCTATCAATCAGTACTATTTTTCATCAACTACAAATCATGTGGTCATTTCCGACTTGACATTTGCAAAGGGTAATATGACAAATCAATTCCAAATATTCCAATTTATTTCTGCTTAGAAAACGATGCCCTCCTGTGCTCAACCCATATATCCAGTGAATTATCTAATAGATAATGCAACTTACATAGACATCCGCACTCCAGCGGAGCGAGATAATTCGTATTTATCGACACACGGGCGCCATATATCAGAGGAAACAAATTACTGTCAATGTCTGCTTCTTTCTTCGAACACCATCGATTTTTGGATTAGGGCAAACGTACAGCGAATTGCTCATTTTAACTAGACGTTTTGATAAGTTGCTATCGTGATATCCAAACACAATTGGTTCAAGCAGATACCGAAAATCTAACAAGACAGTTTACATATTAGTTTGTCAGTATTGGAAAAATGGTTGTGAACTATTTGTAACTACCCCCTGCAGCGACCTAACATCAGCTACCAAGTTTTACTTAAATACTATTGCTGATTATGAGCAATATTTCATGTTCTATAGATATATGTTTAACTCTTATGTGACATATATTTGATGAACAAATATTTTAGAATTCAAATGCAAGTTTGAGGACGAGAAAGTCCAAAAATATGATGACGTATTTTATGGATAGCCCCTTATGTCATAATTAAACACAAGTAAAATTTTGTCATGACCATTTCGTGTGACGTCAGTTAACACGGAATAAATGGTGCCCTGTATATGTCGCACAACAGTAAAACCAGTCTTATATGTCATTAATTAGGACTAGGTACAAGAATGCACATATCGAAATATCAAATGCTAAAATTAATATAATATGTTACGTCCACATATGAATAAGTGAGCTGAATGTCATAAAAATGTGACGTCATTTACTGTGGAACACACACACACACACACACACACGTACGCACGCACGCACGCACGCACACGCACGCACGCAGGCACACACACACACACGCACGCACGCACACACACACACACACACACACACACGCACACACACACGTACGCACACACAAACACACACAAACAAACAGGTAGACACCGACGTTTATAGAAACGAATACAAATACAAATACCTGTTTCAGGTTATTTAATAAGATTTATCAAGATTGCCATCCCAAACGACAAGTTCCAGATGGCAAGTGGACAAGGAAGCCATTGGCTTATCGAGAGTCCAACAACTGTATCATCTATGTGTAGCCCGCCCTTATCAAATGCCTGTCAATTATATTTTTAAACATATTCCCACTACTAGTAATAAGCATTAACACAACCATTTGGCAGTTTGTTCCATTCATTTATCACACTCTGTGAGAAAGAGTACTTTCTCATGTCCAATCTACACTGCTCCTTAACTAATGCTGCTTTGTGTCCTCTGGTTCTACTGCCTTCTTTAAGTTTGAAGAACATATTCCTATCAACATCCTCGTAACCGTTCACTATTTTAAACACTTCTATTTGGTCTCCTCGTAGTCTCGTGGTCTCTAGTGTTGTCAAACCACATTGTAATAAGCGACTTTCGTAACTAAGGTCTCTAAATTCTGGAATCACTTTAGTTGCTCTTCGTTGTATTCTTTCTAGCTTATGTATGTCCTTTTTACTATACGGCCTCCATGCTTGAATAAAATGTTCCAAATGTGGTCTAACTATTGCTTTGTACAGGGGTACAATTAGTTGGTTGTCCTTATACGTGATAGTTCTCATAATTAGCCCTAGAATTTGATTTCCTTTCGAAGCAGCAATCCCACATTGGTCTGGAACTTTCATGTCAGCACTAAATGTTACTCCTAAGTCCTTTTCTTGTGTGGTTCTACCTAGTACAGCACCCCCCATTTTATATTCCTCGTCCATGTTTCCATGTCCTATGTGTATACATTTACACTTCCCAAAATTGAATAATATTTCACATTTTACTGACCATTTAACTAATTTATCTAGATCATCCTGTAAGTTTTGTTTATCTGTATCATTAGTCACCTTTATGAATACTTTTGTGTCATCTGCAAATTTGAGTACTTTGCTAGATATGTCATCTTCCAAACCATTTATATGTATTAAAAACAGTATAGGGCCTAACACTGATCCCTGTGGTACCCCACTCAAAACAGATTTCCAGTTTGAAATCTCACCATCTACTATTACTCTCTGTCTTCTGCGTGTAAGCCACTTTTCTATCCAGTTGATTGCATCATTACCTATGCCATGGGCTTTTAGTTTAAGTAACAATCTTTGATGTGGCACTTTATCGAAAGCTTTCTGAAAATCTAAGTAGACAACATCCACTGGTGACCCGTCATCTACCCACTTTGTAATTTCTTCTAAAAAACATAAGAGATTGGTTAGACATGACCTTGCTTTTAGGAATCCATGTTGAGATGCATTTATTAATTTATGTTTTATGAGGAATTCCACCATGTGGTCTCTAATTAATGTTTCGAGTAATTTACATACAACTGATGTTAAACTCACTGGTCTGTAATTGTCTGGCTTGTTACTTGATCCCTTCTTAAATAGTGGCGTAATGTTTGCTTCTTTCCATTCTGAAGGAACTATTCCTTCTTCTATTGACAAGTTAAAAAATTTTGCAAGTGGTGTACTAATTTGCTCAACAATTTCCTTAAGCAGTTTTGGTGGTATCCCATCAACTCCAGATGATTTATTATCTTTCATCTTTTTAATTTTGTTTGCTATCATTTCAGGAGTTACACATATTTGCCCTAAATGTTCTGATTTATTGCCCTCAAATTTAGCAAATGAAACTGGAAGTGACCTGATATCGTCTGTGGTAATAAATCATATAGTATAATATAAAATCACCATTTCGAAAAGGGGGTTCGTGAAAAGGGTGTTCGAATCCTCCTCGGCTACGGTCCTGTGTACGATAGAGATATAAAGGAAACATATATAACAATAACAACACAGTTGTTATTTTATAGCTATGTTTATATCGTTGACTATACATATGTGGGATATGATTCGTGCTCGTTACAGAAACCACCTGAACGTAGAGTCCCCACCCACAAAGCTTAAGAGATGTCGACTAAGGAGATAACGGAGACACGCAATGGCAAAACAAGCGTGCACCGTGTCGGGCCGTTGGCCGGGTTGTCGGCAATTGTCTTCTGGGGCGCTATAGCCGCCTTTATCATCACCGTGGTTGCCATGGCGACACCATACTGGTTCAAGATAGGACACAATCATCAGGGATTGTGGAAGACATGTCAGGGTTCCTTCTGCGTGGAGATACCTGCATCCTTATTACAAGGTAAGCATCATTGGCCATGATGGATGGATCCACTAGCTTGACGTCGGTGCAAATCGAGTTTTAATTAGTAAATATGTATTTGTGTCTCCCTTGCAAATGTAACGTAGTCTTTCTAAGTGTGGCGCAGTGGCTCGGCGTTCAGAGCGTCGGGCTGTCAACTGAGAAGCCCGGGTTCGATTCCAACATACTGGTGTTTTGAACTTATGCAATTTAGTTCACCCCACATTGCCTGCACGCAAAAGCGTCCCTCGACGCGGCGTAACCATGGTTACAACTACCTAACATGAGGATACTCAAAGCTGCCGTCAAAGCTTAGTGACTAAACTTATATATAATCGGTAGTAAAACGAAACAGTCATAATAATAGTATTACTGTACGTGTTTCTCATGACATTGGACTTATATAGAGTATATAAATGTGAAATTAAAATACTAATTGATAACTTGTTTCGCATGCATACGGGACGGCTGAAGATATGTTCAGTTATCTGAAGCTATATTTTTTTCTTCTATTTTGCCAATCACCTAATGCTGCAATTTAACGTATTGTATTATAGTTACTGCAATCTAGTTGCCATAAAGTACATATCATGATTCTGGTAGAGACTATAAAAATATGCAGTCCATACATCAACCTCAGCTAGATTCCATGGCTGAGTAGATCCTTTACTAATCTGATATTGCTTGCTTCAGGTTGGTTCAAAGGGATTCGGGCGTTGGTGTCCCTGTCCCTGATAGCGTCAATAGGCACTCTCATACTGGCGACTCTCTACACTTTCGTCCACTCCGTCAGCAAAATTCTCGTTCTGCGACTGTGCTTCGTGGCAACGGTGCTAGCAGGTGACACATCTAAGAATAATCCAGATGTGTGTTTGTATGTGTGTGCGTGCGTGCGACTATGGGCTATACATTGGTTTGGATTTTGCGTGCACGTAAATGTACGTGAAGTGATTTAATATATTTATATTGCTGTGGTTGTGCGCGCGCGAGCGTTTCTGGACTTACATAAACGTTTACGTGGGGAGGGTGTTTTGTGTATGTGGTGTACCTTTTTGTTTGCTTGTTTGTGTTTTCGCGCGTGCGTGCTTGCGTGTGTTCGTGCGTACGTGTTTGTGCATACTTGTTTGTGTATGTGCTTGCCTCCTTGTGCGGCAATTTCTTGTGATGTTATCCGTGTGTGTGTGTGTGTGTGTGTGTGTGTTTGTGTGTGTGTGTGTGTTCGTTTGTGTGTGTGTGTATTTGTGTGTGTGTGTGTGTGTGCGTGCGTGTGTGTGTGCGTGTTTGTGTGTGCGTGTTTATGTGTGCGTGTGTGTGTGTGCGTGCGTGTGTGTATGCGTGTGTGCGTGCATGCGTGTGTGCGTGCATGCGTGCGTGCGTGTTTGTGTGTGTGTCTCTTGTGTGTCTTTTGTGTGTGTGTGTGTGTGTGTGTGTGTGTGTGTGTGTGTGTGTGTGTGTGTTCGTGTGTGTTTGTGGAATCATACTAATTATGCACAATGTCAGTGTCACTTTGATTTTCCTTTCAGCACTGTTTATGCTCGGAGGCTTCGCCTGGTTTGCTGCTAAGGTAAAGGATCATTTCGCCTACTCGTTCTACCTCGCCGTGGTTGCCTTCGTCCTCCATGTTGTCGTCGCTATAGTAGGCGGCCTGCAGATGAACAGATCAACTGCCTAATGAACAAGAAACATTTAGTGTTTCTTTGACCCGGTACAAACATAATGCTGTTTATTTGAAATTATAGCTATAAGTGAAACATGGTTGAACAAAGACACCATTCCTTATTATAATGTTGATGGCTATGACGCTTTTCATATAATCAGGGGTATCAGAAAAGGTGGTTGTGTGGTTATTTATATTAAGAAGAAGCTTAATGGCTGAATATGTGAAACCAATTCGGTGCAAAGTAAATGACATTAGTGATCATCTCCCTACATTTGCTCTGTGCAAATGTTTTGTAAAAAACATAGTAAGTAGTTCTTCCAACAAATATGTTCGTCAAATTAGCGATGAAAACATCAACGCTTTGAACATTGACTTAACCAAACATTCTTGGAATAGTATTGTTAACAATGAAGATGCTAATTTAGCATGTGACCATTTACGAAAATTTATAATAAAAACTGCCCACTAAAATATAGCTAAGTTGAATAAGAAAAATGCATGGTTTACCAAAGGACTGAAGAACGCATGTATCAAGATTTAAAGCATGTTTATTATATAGATCAATTATTTCGGAAACCAGGTATAAAACTTATAAAATTAAAGTAACTTGTATTCTAAGATCTACTAAAAGGGTATTTTAACAGTCTTTTTGAAGAGAAAAGAAATGATATTGCTGGTACAAAAAAAAAATGTAATGGGAACATCTCATCTATGGAATCACTGCCCCGACCATCTTGTTAATAATGGTGTAACCACTAGTAATAAAAAGGATGTGGCGAATATGTTCAACAATTATTTTACTAACATCGGCCCGGAATTGTCAAAGGATATAATTGTGCCAGCAAATGTATAAATTTATGACTATTTAGAAAATCGAAATAAACAGAATTTATTTCTAACTCCGTTTAATGAAGAGGAGGTTATCGGAGTTGTGATTATATGGGAAAGAAAAAACATCAACTGATTATGAAGATATACGTATGAATTTGGTCAAAAACGTTATTAATTGTATTGCAAAACCCATCACTTATATTTGTGGCCTATCACTCAGCACTGGAATATTCCCAGAACAAAAGTTGCAAAAGTGGTCCCATTTTTTAAAGTCTGGGGATAAGTTTACATGCACTAACTATAGACCTATTTCATTGCTACCACAATTCTCAAATTTTTTTGAAAAATTATTTAATTCTCTCTTAGATAGTTTTATTACCAAACACAAATTGTTAAGCCCAAGCCAATATGGATTTCGTCAAGATATGTCAACATGTCATGCATTAGTATGTATAATTGATGGAATAAGCCATTCATTAGATGCAAAAAAAATATGCTTTAAATGTCTTCATTTATTTTAAAAAGCATTCGACACGGTTAATCACTAATTATTATGTACAAAAATGGGATTTCTTGGTATCCGCGGAGTGTCACATAAGTAGTTAAAAAACAGAAAACAATCTGTGTCCATTGACAAATGTCAGTCGGCTGTACGCAATATACCATGTGGTGTGCCCCAAAGTTCGATTTTCGGCCCTAAACTATTTATAATGTATGTTAATGATATGTGCAACATATCTAAGATTGAAAAATATATCCTCTTTGCAGATGATACGATTTTTTATGCAGACAAAAATATCAAAACACTGACCGTGTGTAGCGTGCTGGACAAAATGTCTACTTGGTTTGCCGTAAATAGGTTATTATTAAACATATCTAAAACTAATGATATGCTATTTGGAAATCGTATGCTGGATGAAGATGTCATTATACATATACAAAATGTTAATATTGAAAGAGTAAGAGCAAAATTGGTGGGTGTGTATGTTGATGATTTACTTAATTGGAATGTTCATATTAAATACGTCAAATCAAAAATTTCTAAAATTACAGCTATAACGTATATATGTAGTCATCTGCTTGATAGGAAAAGTATGTATATTCTATGTTTTTCTCTGTTTTTGCCTTATTTAACATACTAATAAATATCCGACAAATATTAATGGTATTTTCTTATTGCAAAAAAGAGTTATCAAGCGTCTGGATCATAAGAATTCACGTTTTCAACTATAGCATGTCTTAAGATTTCTAGATATCATAGAACTGAAAACGTTATCATTTATGTGCAAAGCTTTCTACCGCTACCATCAAACGTTCAACGTTAATTTGTTAGGCGGGAGACAACGTAGAGGAAGGCACTGTAAGTTGAGCAATTTTTCATTATTTTTTATATCTGGGGCACAATTATATTCATACCTCAAAACTGTTTTTACTAACATAAACTATGATTATTATTAGACCGTTTTTTACCAAGATAATATATCTAGTATGCATATATAATTATATGCAGCTGATTCAAATATGGTTGGTAAGGTGGCTCAACTAACACTTGGTGTGGGGTAAGTTGAGCCACAGTGTAGGGTAAGTTAGGTAAATGCTTTATTTATATACTTTCCATAAGTATTACAATTTAATAACAGCTCAGCCAGCACAGCTACACAATAGGCACAACATGTATCTGCCAAGTCTACGCTCTTAATAAACGTTGACACACTTAATTAATATAGACTTAATGGCCAATCGTAACCAGTATAACTAATTGCCAACATGTTGCCTTGTAGCTATCCAATGTCCCAATTTGCTCGGAAAAATAATTCCTTGATTTATTTTGGGGTAAAAACACCAATATTTGCTATTTAGCCGCTGCTCAACTAACCTTCCCTTGGGTGACTCAACTAGCCCCGTTTCGACAATTAAGTTGTTTAATTAACTTCTCATTAATGTGCGAAGTGACGTAAATAATCTTCTTCCCTGTGCATAGTTAAACCATTTATAAGTTCACAGAAAAAAGTCTGGTCACAGGCATTGATATTTTACACACCTGTAGACATTAATCACAAACAAAAAAGTTAAAAAAAACATTAAAAAACATTTAACTCACATTTTATGACCGTTGTGACAAATAGCACTTATTGTATGTCAGTCGTGTTCTAATAATATGTTCAATCACTGGGTGGTACCATGTAACTGTCGCTGCTGTAGTTTCCAACAGGAAAGATGGGTGACTCAACTAACCCAGTGGCTCAACTAACACTGCCTTCCCCTAGTCGTTGAGAGCTAGACATGATTTAGAACGGCTACGTTGGTTCCATGATGAGATCTATGTATTGCTTTGTCTACAGAATGCGATTATGGAATTCTCAAAGTGATGATATAAAAACATTAATAATATAATTGCATTTAAATATAAGCATAAAAAACGTCTATTTCACAAATACCTTACTGTGGAAACGTAACTATTGACGTATTGAATTCTGTAATTAAAATGTTATAACCTGTGTATTTTATATCGCAATAAATACACTGAGAATGTATATAACATGTAACGTGACACATACTTATGATAACTAAGCTAATTGTCATTCTGGTGAGTGAGGAAAAGTACACGTTTGAGAAACTTAATATTTTACCTTAATATGATTTTTAGGGGTAAACATACATAAAAGTCAATGACCTCGTGTTTAGCCCCTTCAAACATTGTATACACATGTGGTGTTGTTGTTGTTGATCTGCATATATGCATAATTAGATGGTACTTATATGTAAATGTATATGTATGTGTGTATATATATATATATATATATATATATATATATATATATATATATATATATATATATATATATATATATATATATATATATATATATATATATAGAAACACACATTGTTGTCTTGTATCATGTTGCTAATGCTTGAATAAAATCAATCAATCAATCAATCAATCAAGCTATTACTGGTAAATGGTACGTTCTTATATAAAAAGCGCTTTACTCCTCATCCCTGGCAGACCTGTTCATTCCAAGGCAATCTCGTGTTCTCGTGAACTACGCAGACAGCAGACAGGTAACGTTAATCATTACTTATATTAAGCACATGGAACGCCTTGGGTGAGTGAAACTGCGCACCGTCACATGGCGGAATATTGAAATATATGCGGTGTTTGTCTGCGGCGACAATTCTGAAGTGGCAAGGCAGCGCGTTAAACACAGTGGACTACGCCGTCGAATTTCATCGAGCGAACGCTATTCAGTGAACTGCCTTACTTGCCACGGTTCAGTGAATTTGTCGAGAGGTCATGACAGAAGCTATATCGGCGACGGCAACTATTAACCTTTGGACTGCTAAACAGTGGAGACCACGAGTCATCGGCGCCCACTACAATGCATTCTATGCGCACATGATTTATGCTCCTGTTTATGCCAAGTACACCAGCGCCTATTGGCATGTTCAAACATAAGGATGTCAACAACACAGCAATTTTTCAAGTCCTAGATGACATTTTTAATGTGTCGTATATTACAATATATGGTAATATGCACATTACATATGTAATCAGATATTGTAACAAGTTTTATTAAAAGGGCCATTCGGAATATATGGCACGCAAGCTTTGTTTTTTTTTTATTTGATGCCTAGCTATTTTTTTAGAATTGCCCGGACATATCGGTTTTCGATAAAACATACGTCCATTATTATCGGACATGGTGCTTCATTTGTCACAGCGATTCGCCACCACAGTCGTCTAATGTGTAATGACAAATTAAAAAAGTCACGAGCTGTCTGTATCTGAATTTAACTCGACTTTCACCTTTTCATCACGCCACGTGGCTACGCTGCTATTTCACATGCGCCCAAAATCGAAGTATGAGTTTGTTTGACATATCTTCCAACGATACGTTATCATGACATGCACACCGAATTCCTTTTACCGGGTAAACATCTCATAAAATGGGGCAACTCGTCACGGTCCAACGATTTTTTACAGTACCAGCGCACGTTATTCAAACCTGTACTCGGAACAGTTACCGAAGACACCGCCCAAGGCTGAAGGCAACTGCTGGCTGGCTCGGGCGATGCATCCCAGCACTGGACACATTGAAGCTGTCGCACATAAAGGTGGTTGTTGTTCAGTAATTTATCATAATTTATCAGGTACTGTGCCGAGACAATATGACCGCGAGAGTCGTTTTGCTGTTGGTATTTCTAGCGCTTGTAGCTGCTCATGGTCCAGAATTTTTACCTGGACAAATATACAACATAAGCAATTTCAACTGTTTTTATTACACTGAAGATACCTATAAAACATATCAAAACTATACAGCAGTGAACATTGTAAGAGTGACTCAAAAAATAATTAAACATTTCCCATTTACTCCATGTTAAACAGCTTGTTGTTTCAAGTCTGGATTACTGTAATGCCCTCCTGCTGGAAATACCCGAATATCACTTGACACGCCTCTATAAATGAATAATAGATGCATAATAGGACAGCCTGCCTGGTTGTTCTTACACCTATTTCTGCACATATCAATCACACCGGTTCTGGTGGATCTGCATTGGTTGCATCGAATTCAAATACTGGTGTATATATATATATATATATATATATATATATATATATATATATATATATATATATATATATATATATATATATATATATATATATATATGAATTATGGAAATAGGTACACCAGGAACAACAACGAGTCGCCCAATCCCTAGAGCCCAAGTTGGTACGAAGGAGATATCAACAACTAGGCATATACACATCCAGTACGACCGAGTAGACAACCAGGCTATGGCAGAGCTGAAGTACGAGACTATGACAATGCAGATAGCCCAGGACCCTAGGGCAAATCTAGACACGCTGTGGCAAACGTCGCTCCTGTGCTGATCATCAAGGCTTTCGTGGCAAACGTCGCTCCTGTGCGGATCATCAAAGCTTTCGTGGTCTCGACTACTGCAATGTGTCCATCATGGTACCCATCCAACTAAGTCATCGGTCGTATATCTACCCATGATCGACAGGAGCTGAAGCGACACCACGTGCATCTACTTCACCCTCAACTACGTCGTTCAACATGTCCAATGTCATGCTATGCCAACTATTGTTACCATTGACCAGCCTTTATGGTGAAAACCATTATCCATCAATCTTTCCGAACCTGGCGGAAACCCATTGCGACGCATAGAACTTAGATTTAACAAGATTTAACAAGATTACAATCCCAAACAACAAGTTCCAGATTATAAAATTCAGCTGTCTTTCTGATGTTGTTACGTAAACAAGCTGATTTTACATAAGTGAGTGTTTCATTTCTTACGTCTATACCGTTAGTTACCTAGTCACAAGCGTCCCCCCTACTGCGTTCAGGGTTAGCTTAATGACATCAATAACCACAGTAATAGAAAGAACTCACTTCACTCAGAAGATTCCAGGTAAACTCGTTATGACTTTAATCAGATAAAAGATGATACAGTTACATACATAGACAATCATTTCTGTTGTCTAAGACTACATGATGACGTACGTAGTCGTATGCCCACCAGAACTGACTAACTAAAACTCATTCTAACGCTCTTCCATCAAGATTAAACTAAAACTAAACACTCTTCCAACAAGACCAAACTAAAACTAAACACTCTTCCATCGAGGCTAAACTTAAACTAACTCTCTTCCATCAAGACCAAGCTACCACTCATTCTAACGCTCTTCCACCAAGACTAAACTAAAACTCATTCTAACGCTCTTCCACCAAGACTAAACTAAAACTCATTCTAACGCTCTTCCACCAAGACTAAACTAAAACTGACTATCTGTATTTTTGGCGTCCATTTATACGCCAGGCACAGTCATGATCAGTCCTCCCAGAAGGGAGGGCATGTCCTTATAAGTCTACAGAGCAGTCTCAGTCGTGGACCACTACTCTGGGCATCCTAGGCTAACCCACACAAATATTTATTTGGACACTGTTCGCATTCTAGACTGCGCTTCTACGTCTTCGCTACTCTGTCCTTGGACGGGTCAGCCGACATCGTTAATAATATAGTTGTACCGTCCGCTATCTGGACGGGTCAGCAGGCATCGTTAATATAGTTGTAGTCTTCCACTGGGACAGTTTGTTCTGATATAACCTTTTCTAGGAGGCTGACCTATTCGTCCGCACTCGCTTACTTTCCTCATCAATCCGTTTACACACAACTTGTCTCCCTGCTATAACTAGAGAGGTACATGACTTTACACTCCTCCCCTACCCCTGAGTTAATTACTATGAATTAACTAAACAATGGGAGAAAACAGTCGAAACTAAAGTCATGTCACATCAAAAACAATATACGTAGCAAGCAATATACAGTCGTGAACAACGATAAAACCGTAATGATACAAGGAAAAGATATGCAAAAACAACGGCTGAAAACCGCAATACATCATATAAGTGGTGTGCTGAAAACACACTTAACACACAACACTACCTCAATGAAGACACAGAGGTAAGTATAAAGCACACAATAGTCATAATATAAGCAGTGTTAAGAGAACACAAAGTGTGCTACAATAAAACATTACAAGAAACATAGTTCCCAAAATAGCGTTTCAACAAACACAACATCAACAAGCCATGATAGACCATACTAACTTAGCATCGCGACTGCAAGAAAGTAGGCGAGATTATAGGCTTCTGTGGGAAAGATTCGTGGCTGACCACAAGCGCAAGTAGACAGCAGTTAAGCAAACCACACTGCAAATCAACCACTTTAAGATAATTTGTGTATATATAACACACCTAACCATATAACCAATCAACCAAACAAGTTGACTAAAAATTCAGACAGTGCTGTCGTTGCAGCATGTCCTGATACATCTTGTATCTATTAGACAGACCCGTACAACGTGTCAGTCTGTCGGCTAATCTACTTCCAACAATATAACCTTCAAAAGGATTCCCGCATACGCTAGGCGGATGGATTTAAAACTCCAAACCGTTTGCAACACTATTTGTTGAACAAAAATACCTTGAGTTACCAACTTAAACATAAATAAGTGACCGGTCTGTCACTCAACAAATAAGTGACCTGTACGTCACTCAACAAATAAGCCCATCACTATTCTATCATCATAGATATTCCCGCATACGCAAGGGCGAATTTGAGAAATTATTAATTAATTCCCAAAACCGTCGGAGCCAACTGTGTTTGCAACAACACCTCGTTGGACGAAATACCTGATACATATCGTATCAATTAGACATATCCTTATGACCTATCTGTCACTCAGCATTCATTAGTTTGGCCATCCATAGCCAGGGACTAAATTAAACCCTACTAGCGTAGCGTAATGCTAGAGACTAGAGTAATGCTTTCGTTACTCGTCCGTGCAACAGTGTTGCAATCACTTTATTGCTGCACGACATATCCACCTTGGACCATCACCATCAATGGTGATGCCAGCAAACCCTGATGCCTGGTGCCGTGAAGTTAATACGAAGTTCCCTAAAGCCAACATGCTGTGCACACATATTGGTCTGAACAACGTATATTCTTAGGCTTGCATCGATAACACGTATATGTTGCTGTTGACCGGCAGATCAATATCTGAGTGCCGTCTCACAACCTCTCATGGATAATAAACTTTGTTGACGAAGAATCTCAAGCTAACTCGACCAGAGTGTTCGCAGGGACTTATTCGAAGTACGTCAACTACTTAGTAAACCAGAGCCATTTTAATAAATAAAACTTACCCATAAGACCCACTGGCAGATCAATATCGGTAAATGGATAACTTACTTGATTTCGAAATGATCAAGCCCGTTAGGCTAGCACACATGCATTCACAAAAGCACCATATAAATTGGCCATCAAAACTTCCCATTACAATTAAGAATGCAGTATCAATGTCACACGTTAAGATACACATACAACAATTGTAATTTAGAAATTCATAAAAAATAGACATCCCATAAAAAAATTATAAAGGTTGAGGGAGCATATCAATGTGAAGCTTTGGAGAGAGGAAAATATCCCCACCGAGGATGATTTATCGCTTCCCGCGAGTTTAGATCAACCTGCCACAAAGTATATGACTCCTCCAACACATAGCCGTCCTAAGTTGTTCCACTTATTTATATAACAACTCTACCTCCATGAAAACATCTCACCAAACAAATATCTAAAAATGTATTGTCAAGTTGGACTAGAATTACAACGTCACTTATCAGTTTAACAGTCTCTTCATCCACTCTACTTAATCCAAACGTGTACTATTCTCCCAACAATACAACTCGACAACCATACGTTTTGGGTTGGCGCTCGTTACTTTCATTTAAGTCATGTTCACAATCTTGACTTCAATAAATACTACAGTGGTCATAACATAGCCTAGCTTATTCAAATCTGTAATTAATTCCAGAGGTTGATCTGGCTACTTGTTCTCCACTGGCACTGTATTTATGAATATCAATATTTATAACATTAATCCACGCATCCTGTTTATCTATTTCCCGTAATCCCAAATCAGTTTTGAACAATTACCGTGAAAAATCACATTAAAATAAACCAGCAACATACCGTAGACGTCCTCACGCAGATTTGTCCTTAAAACATACACACAAATGTTTATTCATCAAGTCCTTTTGTCACCTCTCGTCCTTGCGCATCGTCGTGGCGTTCGGGGATCGCCGTGTCCGGGCTGTTTTGATACGTTCCCTCGTCGGCAGCCATCGTCGTCGGGTGCAGATTTCCTGGGCGCGGGCTCCGTTGCGTCGAGCGGCAGGCTGTCGGTCGCATCTCAGCTCAGGCTAGCCTCTCCGATGGAGGGTATTTATGGCTGTAGTGAGGCCCGCTTTCTGCTTGGGATGGCTGCAGTACGGGGCAGCCAGCAACGGGTTGCATGAATGTCCGACAGAATACGAAAGATGCGGATGTACTCACAAATAATAAGCACGGTGAACGGTGACGGGCAGGTCCACTTCAAGGCTGCCTGTGTACTACCGTAGGGGCACTTATTACGGCCGGCCAAGCCGTCGTCTGCTGGCGGTCGCAGTAGCAGTTGGAGCCGTGACGTCGGGGTCGGGCTGTCGGCCACCTGTCCATCCAAGGATCGTCGGACGTATTTGCTGTCCGTATAACAACAGTTGTTCGCGCTCGCCATGTATCTTGTGATACAAATTAATGTCCTGTTTTAAGTTTGAATGGCGCACTCGTCACTATAAAATTCAGTGACACTCCTCTGTCTGATTATTGTCAACTGGCACGCTCGTCACTATAAAATTCAGTGACACTCCTCTGTCTGATTATTGTCAACTGGCGTGCTCGTCACTATAAAATTCAGTGACACTCCTCTGTCTGATTATTGTCAACTGGCGCGCTCGTCACTATAAAATTCAGTGACACTCCTCTGTCTGATTATTGTCAACTGGCGCGCTCGTCACTATAAAATTCAGTGACACTCCTCTGTCTGATTATTGTCAACTGGCGTGCTCGTCACGATAACATTCAGTGACACTTCTCCGTCTGATTATTGTCAACTGGCGCACTCGTCACTATAAAATTCAGTGACACTCCTCTGTCTGATTATTGTCAACTGGCGTGCTCGTCACTATAAAATTCAGTGACACTCCTCTGTCTGATTATTGTCAACTGGCGCGCTCGTCACTATAAAATTCAGTGACACTCCTCTGTCTGATTATTGTCAACTGGCGCGCTCGTCACTATAAAATTCAGCTGTCTTTCTGATGTTGTTACATAAACAAGCTGATTTTACATAAGTGAGTGTTTCATTTCTTACGTCTATACCGTTAGTTACCTAGTCACAAGCGTCCCCCCTACTGCGTTCAGGGTTAGCTTAATGACATCAATAACCACGGTAATAGAAAGAACTCACTTCACTCAGAAGATTCCAGGTAAACTCGTTATGACTTTAATCAGATAAAAGATGATACAGTTACATACATAGACAATCATTTCTGTTGTCTAAGACTACATGATGACGTACGTAGTCGTACGCCCACCAGAACTGACTAACTAAAACTCATTCTAACGCTCTTCCATCAAGATTAAACTAAAACTAAACACTCTTCCAACAAGACCAAACTAAAACTAAACACTCTTCCATCGAGGCTAAACTTAAACTAACTCTCTTCCATCAAGACCAAGCTACCACTCATTCTAACGCTCTTCCACCAAGACTAAACTAAAACTCATTCTAACGCTCTTCCACCAAGACTAAACTAAAACTCATTCTAACGCTCTTCCACCAAGACTAAACTAAAACTGACTATCTGTATTTTTGGCGTCCATTTATACGCCAGGCACAGTCATGATCAGTCCTCCCAGAAGGGAGGGCATGTCCTTATAAGTCTACAGAGCAGTCTCAGTCGTGGACCACTACTCTGGGCATCCTAGGCTAACCCACACAAATATTTATTTGGACACTGTTCGCATTCTAGACTGCGCTTCTACGTCTTCGCTACTCTGTCCTTGGACGGGTCAGCCGACATCGTTAATAATATAGTTGTACCGTCCGCTATCTGGACGGGTCAGCAGGCATCGTTAATATAGTTGTAGTCTTCCACTGGGACAGTTTGTTCTGATATAACCTTTTCTAGGAGGCTGACCTATTCGTCCGCACTCGCTTACTTTCCTCATCAATCCGTTTACACACAACTTGTCTCCCTGCTATAACTAGAGAGGTACATGACTTTACACTATGGCAAGTGGACAAGGAAGCCATTGGCTGATCGAGAGTCCAACAATTTTCTCATCTATGTGTAGCCCGCCCTTATCAGATATCTGTCAATTCTATTTTAAAATATATTCACACTACTAACATTAACACATTTTACATATCCACTATTTTTAGTCTTACCAGATCTAACGACGAAGTTCAACACGTTCGATTACTTGAACAAAAATACGCACTTTTTCAACCGACTGTGGATATTACTTAAACTATTCACACACTACATAGATTTCAACGAACAGGATTCGCGAAAACCTAAATCAGTTGAGGGTGGAGTTCTAGACACGGCCGCGGCCTAGAGTCAATACGCCGTGGAGTCCACCTTACACGTTTACTGAGAAACTACAATGTGTTCTTGAAAGTGGCCCGTAATGATTTATTGAAACTGTACGCTGTCATGCCTGCGCCATCGCGTGTTTGCAGCGGAAGTAGGTCACTGCCTACAGCGCGCCCATGGGGTAAATTATGACTGCTCAACTAACCGTTGCTGCGGCTGGCATTTGTAGAATTCTGCCGCGACCCATAAATATGAAGCGCCATCCATGTCAGTGAAGCGCGCATGTGATTGGTCAGTCACCGCTCCGCGTCGCGCCGTTCGTGTCAGTGAAGCGCGCATGGGATTGGTCAACGGTCGCGACGGGCTTCCCTCACGGTCCCGAAATAGCCGTCCTGCGTTGCAGTGACGCCAGTTACTGTGGTCACCCCTACTTTTCTCGAGTTGTGCCCATGAGGGGGGTCACTCAATACATCGCCAGCTAGTACGTACATCATATCCTCCCGACAAAATCCACGTTTTGTTTTCTGTATCCAACACACGTTAACGCATGCAAGTTACAATGCTATTAAGCTTACTGCTATCATATTTCGTACTTTAAATAAGATAAATGTATCTTTTATATAAGTGACGTCAGTAGCCTCTTAACTTGGCTAGCTGCGCAGATATAAATAGAACGTTGCCGGTGATCTCAGCCTGTTTGAGGGCATGATGTTGGCCAGAAATAAGTGTCCGACAGTGAACTCGGCCTGTGCGGCAGTGATCTCGGCCTGTAATTTTCTGTAAAAACCGACGTTAGATAAAGCTTCTTCTTGTCTAGTCAGTGATCTCGGCCTGTTTGAGGGAGTGATGTAGGCCAGAAATAAGTGTTTGTAAAATAAAACGTTGTATTATGTATTGTGATAACTGCTATATACTCCAGTAATCGACTCAATAATGTACACTATTGCATCCCAGCAATCACACTACGTATATGCAACGTTGTATGAAGGAATGGTTTGGTAACGTTTAAATCAACTGTTTCCGTACTTGAATTTACGACATTCTGTGGACAAATTTGTGTCCAGACATGTGTCATATAACTGGTACAGAACACGTAAATTCACGTATTTCAACTGGTTCAAATCATCGGTTTCCGTAAGTGAATTCACAAGATTCTGTGGACAAATTTGTGTCTCGTAACTGGTTCATTTGACTGGGTGAATCCCTGCCTTGTGGGTTAACCATCGCGTGAGCGCAATGACAAATCTTAAAGTTAAATACCTAAACCATAAGACGCGGTGTATGCCATGCTAGTGGATGTAACTGTCTCTGTAAGACGCAGTGTGTGTCATGCTAGTGGATGTAACTGTCTCTGTAAGACGCAGTGTATGTCATGCTAGTGGAGGTAACTGTCTCTGTAAGACGCAGTGTGTGTCATGTTAGTGGATGTAACTGTAGTGTATGTCATGCTAGTGGATGTAACTGTCTCTGTAAGACGCAGTGTATGCCATGCTAGTGGATGTAACTGTAGTGTATGTCATGCTAGTGGATGTAACTGTCTCTGTAAGACGCAGTGTATGTCATGCTAGTGGATGTAACTGTCTCTGTAAGACGCAGTGTATGTCATGCTAGTGGATGTAACTGTCTCTGTAAGACGCAGTGTATGCCATGCTAGTGGATGTAACTGTCTCTGTAAGACGCAGTGTATGTCATGCTAGTGGATGTAACTGTCTCTGTAAGACGCAGTGTATGTCATGCTAGTGGATGTAACTGTCTCTGTAAGACGCAGTGTATGTCATGCTAGTGGATGTAACTGTCTCTGTAAGACGCAGTGTATGCCATGCTAGTGGATGTAACTGTAGTGTATGTCATGCTAGTGGATGTAACAGTCTCTGTAAGACGCAGTGTATGCCATGCTAGTGGATGTAACTGTAGTGTGTGCCATGCTAGTGGATGTAACTCTCTCTGTAAGACGCAGTGTATGTCATGCTAGTGGATGTAACTGTCTCTGTAAGACGCAGTGTATGTCATGCTAGTGGATGTAACTGTAGTGTATGTCATGCTAGTGGATGTAACTGTCTCTGTAAGACGCAGTGTATGTCATGTTAGTGGATGTAACTGTCTCTGTAAGACGCAGTGTATGTCATGTTAGTGGATGTAACTGTCTCTGTAAGACGCAGTGTATGCCATGCTAGTGGATGTAACTGTCTCTGTAAGACGCAGTGTATGCCATGCTAGTGGATGTACCCAGCCAGCACGCCGTCATCGGCCCGAGGGTGGATATCAGCGGCTGGCAGGCGGCAGTGCTCGGCACGCGCTTGCCGATCACAGCCCGCTTCCCAGCCGCAGATGCGGCGCTAGCACTCGCGGGAGGTGATTTATCAGTACTCGGACCGAGGGAGGCCCGAGCACTGATTTCTGACGCGCGCCGCATACCTATGATTTATTACTTGTATTAAATTTCGCATGTGGTGTAGGGGAATGTTTCCCGCGCGATGACGCACCATGCTAGAAGCGAAATAAAATTAAGAGAAACTAAAATTTGTATGAACCGTGTTATTATTCTTACAAAAAATTAACAATTACGTTTGTAAGCTCCAGATGCTTACACTATTCACTGAACATTATTATTGTTAAAAATAATCTTTACTGCGAGTCTACCCGGGCCCATGCCGCCATATTTGAAGTCCGCTGTTTTACCGTTATAATTTTATATGCGACTGACGCGCCGCGCCGCGCCGCAAGACAAGGTACGTGTTTACAAATTCCTTTGAATCTTTGGCTGTATTTTGTACTATCCAATACATTGATTTTTAGCATTCTATAAATTATTTTTGTTCGCAAAGCATACGAAAGTAGAACTATGCACATCGTAATTTTAGGCGCCAAACTCAAACGGCAAAGCCAAACAAAGCCAAAGGTAAAGGCCGTGAACTGACATAGCCATGCCCATGGACATAGGCATAGCCTAGCCTTATCCTTAATTAGGTCAATAATAGGTTAAGTCTGAAGATTTATTTATACTGGCTCAGTATGTACTGTCTGTTTGTGTTTATTTCTTGCGAGTACTTTATTATATAATAATAATTAGAGCACTTTTAGAGCGCCATGCCCATGGACCTGGTCATGATCCAGGTGACCCTGTTCAAAGGCACTTTATAAGAACAGAAACACATAATTATATACATGTATGCATGCATGCATGCATGCATACATATAATTATACCTTACGCTTATGTCATGATACCTTATGACGATTCTGATCGCAGGATCCAGTTGATTCCTCCATGATCAGATCTTCAGAATCAAATATTTTTATATCATAATTTCCAGTTCCATTTGTTATTGTTTAAGGAGATTCATAGTCGTATATTATTGCCTGGGGTAGACCAGAATTTGTCTAGTTTGTTTTTAAATGATTTAATTGATCTAGCTTGTATTACAGAGTTTGGGAGACTATTCCATGGTTCAGCCACTCTAAGAGGGAATGCATTTTTTCTTAAATTAATTTTTACTCTTTGGGTAAATATTTTAAGGGAGTGTCCTCTATTTCCTGATCTTAGTCTCACATCCTCCCATTTCAGGAGGTTTGGTGCAGATTCATTATCATATAGTTCGTGCATTATTTTATAGACTTCTATCATGTCTCCTCTTAGCCTTCGGTATGCTAATGTGGGTAGCTTCAGTAATTTTAGTCTATATATGACAAATCCCGCATACCAGGAAGTTGTTTTGTGGCCCTTCTCTGGACGTTTTCTATTGCTATTTTATGTTTTATCTTATATTGATACCATACTGCTACGGCATATTCTAGGTGAGATCTAACCATTGTCTTATATAGTGGCAAGAAAGTGTGTGTGTCTAGGAATTGGAAGGTTCTTCGGATTATTTTTGTCATTTTGGTTGCTTTATTTACCACTTGGTTTATGTGATCATCAAATGCAATTTTGAATCGATAGTTACACCTAAGTCAGTTTGCTTATCTGTGGTGGCTAGTGAATGTTTAACATTATTACTTGTCATGAAATATTAATTTTCACCTTTACTATTTTTTCCAATTTCCATGTGTTTACATTTGTCTGGGTGGAATTTTAATAACCATTTGTCACTCCATTGTTCTAGGATACTTAAATCTTGTTGTAGTATATCCTGATCATTTGTATTTGTTATGGCTCTAAATATCTTAATGTCATGATGACATTGTGATCAGTGAACATAAATGTATTGGATTTAGTTAACTCTGGCAGGTCGTTTACGTATGGAACAAACAATAAAGGTCCTAGGACAGATCGCTGCGGTATCCCTGATGTTACTTTGTGCCAGTTTGATTCTTTTCCATTTACTGCTACCTTTTGTCGTCTATTTGTGATGAATGCCTCAATCCAGTTAACTAAATCATTCCTAATGTTAAAACTTTTTAATTTACTTATTAGTCTCGTATGTGGCACGGTATCAAAAGCCTTTTGAAAATCCATATTATAAATAACATCTGTGTAATTACCCTTATCCATTTCTGAGGTCCATTCATCTAGTGTTTTAATTAGTTGGAGAACTGTTGATCTGCCAGAGATAAAACCATATTGTTTTTGACTGAACAGACCATTGACTTTCATGTAACTGATGTGATTTCTAATAATTTTTCCATGCATTTACAAACTACGCTTGTTATGCTTATTGGACGGTAATTGCAAGCTAATTTCTTATTTCCTTTTTTATGTATTGCTGATATTTTGGCATCCTTCAATTCATCAGGAATACTTGATGTTTTTATCGATGTTTCAAATATTTTTTGTAATGGAAGACAGATATTTTCTGACAACTCAGTTAGTAATCTGGCACATATTTCATCAGGGCCAGGCGGTTTGCTTATATTTAGTTCTTTTAATGTTAGTAATATTATGTTTTCAGTTACTTTTAGCTCATCCATCGCCAATTTATTGTTTACTTTGGGTGTAGTTGGGATAGACCCTGTCTGTTCAGTAGTGAATACACTGGAGAAGTAGTTGGCAAGAATATTTGCTTTTTCTTCATCTTCAGTTGTTTGGGATTTCGGATTTGTGTGGTCTATATTCAGTTCCCCAATTCCTTGTTTAACTGTATTTTTTATTTACAATAGTTCCAGAAGACTTTAGGGTTTTTCTTGGTTTGAGTGGCTAAATTTCGTTCAAACCCCTTTCGGAGCTTTCTGGTTAAAGCTCGGATTTTATTCCTGCTTTTACAATACTCTAAATATTTTGTCCTATCCCTTGTTTCAATGTATCTTGTCCATAGTCTATTTTTTACATCTTATTAGTTTTCTCGTGTTTGCATTCAGGGGGAAATTTCCCTTTCTGTAATTTGAAACTTCTTTTTGAGGTACGTATTTATCTTCTAATAATGTTAGTATTGTTTAAAGGATTTCCCATTGGTCGTTAACGTTGTCTTTAAATTTCTCTTCCCAATCTATATCTGAAAACTCTTTCCTCATTCCTTCATAATTTGCCTTATTTAAATAGCTTCCGTTTTTTAGTGTATATTTTTTTTATAACTGCACAAAATATTGAATGTAATGACACAGTGGTCACTTTTACCTAGAGGGCTGAGATACTCTATTTCCCCTATGTTGTCTTCTTTGTTTGATAAAATCAGATCTAAAAGGTTTGTGTTAGTTGTGTCTCGTCCTCTAGTGGGATTTAAGACATGTTGAAACATGAATGTGTCTCTAAGGCATTCTACAAATTTAAAATTTATGTTGCTGGGTTTAACTGATTTGGTCGTCCAATGTTTCCAGTTCTGGGAGATTGAAATCTCCTGTAATTACAACGTGTGAATATTTAAGTCCTGATGTGGATCTAATCATATTTAGAAGTTCTGCGTTATTTTCTTCTGATCCCCCATCGCTCCTATATATGCATCCAAAGTTTGGTTTTATTTTTAAGTTTAATTTCTATAAATAAGCATTGCTTGAAGGTTGAGACCAGGTTTATATTTTCTGTGTATGGGGAATTTAAGACGTATATCATAATACCCCTACCTTCATTATTTTATTTTCTTGAAGAACAATGTATTGCCTTCTAAGGAAAATTCTGGTATGGTTACAGTGCATTTGGGGTTTTTTGGTTTTACCTCATTAATTGCTATTATGTGGGGTTTTAATTCTTTGTTCAAATTCATTTTGCTTGTTCCTTAGTTGGTCAGCATTGGTATAAAAACACAGAATGTTGCCTATGTCATTAAGATTATTTTTATTAACATTTGTTTTACCATCCATCACTCTAGGTGGATGTGTAGTCTTTACTGGCTTTTCCTTATCTTTCTTATTTTTCTCTCCCATGGTGGACTTCTGCCTTCCTGCCTCTTTACTTCTTCATAGAGCTTTTTTGATTCCTTCCTTTCTTGTTTAGTTTTGTCATGATAATTTTTTATGTTTTTGAACTTGTCATTTTCTCTGATGAAGAAGGGTTAGTTTTTTGTCAATATGTGTTAATGTGATTAGAACTGGTCTGGGACTGGTTGCATTTTCCTTGGCTTCCCCGAGCCTCCTCGTTTCTGTGACATCAGTGTCTGTGAAGTGATTGTTTATTTCTGTACACATTTCTAAAATTTTTTCTTTGTCATGTTGTTGTCTCGTAGTTTTTAATTGTGATGTAGATTCTGGTAAGTTGAAAGTGATTACATTGTTGAGTCTTTTTTCTCTTTCTTTTGATTCCATGTTCTGTTCTTTTACCTGAATTTGTACGACTTCCTTAACTTAATTTGGGCTGATGACTTTGCTTGGGTTTTTTCCAACTGAGCTTCTTTGATCATTTCGATGACTCTTGTTTCGTCCACTTTGGTTCTGATTTCTTTCTCTAGTTCAATGATTCTCTCTTCCACTTTCTTAAGGAACTTCTGGCACCTTTCTTAGCAGCTTTTTTCATTTTTAAAGTTTTTCATTACTTTTGATCAAGGCAGTGCTGGGAGAAAGAGATTGAGTCTGGGGTTAGATCGGAGACTCAGTGGTTTATTTACAGAAAGAAAGAGTGATACCCAGGGCGACTCTGGGTATATTGAGTTGCCTTGATGAAAGGGCCAAATTAGTATAAGGTCAATAATTTGTGCAGGATGGTTGAAGAAGTGTATTTATGTCTAACTAATTTCTAGTGTTTTGTCTAACTAATGTTTATGTCTAATTTCCTATGTCTAAGTTTTGTATGTCGAGCGCTGTTTGGGATTCTTTTTTCCTTTGTTTACTTTAATATGGCGGGAAAAATTCGATTTCAAAGTTAAAGTTATTTTGGGAATCCTAGAAGGTAGAACTTATTTAATTGTTGGTACTTTTAACAGTATCTAGTTTGACTTGTGCTATAAGTTTAACTATTAGTTAAAGAACTTTGAATGGTTAGTTAAGATTAAGATTTTGAGCAGCTGTTGCTACGTACGCTTGTGAACCAGAACCGGAAATCATCTTTATATTCTGTGAAATTTTTATTTCATTCTACCCTGTATCGGTTGCTTAATTCGTTCTCGATCAATATACTTGTTTTATAGTAGTAAAATGTTGTATACATTGTAAACTGTGGTATACCATGGTTTACCTGTTTCAAAACACCATGGTTTCTATGGTATATCATGGTATTTTACCATGGTTTACCTGTTTCAAAACACCATGGCATTTACCATGGTATATTTTCACAAAACACCATGGCATTTACCATGGTATATTTTCACAATTCCATGGGCCGTGGACACTTGGTATTGTTAACTTAATTGTTATGTTAATATTTCAGATGCTGTCCGAAACAATGAGGTGACAACAAATGGCACAACCATGAGCATGACATAAAGCGAGTCATCCAGGAATGGTTCCGAACTGCCTCCGTCTCTGATCGGCATGGTGATAGGAAGCACCGAATGGACCGAACATAGCCTAAGCTGGATGTGGCAGGAGTAAACAATTGAAGTGAATGTTTTTGAGTACATTCATTTAAATACAAGTAAGAGATGGTCAACGCTTATTTATTAAGTATTATCGTATAATAAATTACACAAATCCACATACGATTACATGTATCAACCTCAAAACATTTGTGATAAAATGTTAACAATATATGTATAAGATAATATGCTTGTATTGAAAGTAATGACATGGTGCTTTGGTGGCGTTGCATTGATCAGTTTAAAATAAATTCCAAGAGCATTGTTTATTTAAAAGAGAACCTGGAAAAATCATAGTAAAGTTATACTGTATAATCTGTATTCATAAATATACATTTGAACGGTTAACTGGCAGTTTAAGTTTGAATGTGCACATATATTTATAGCAATGTCTAGGAAGGTTGCACAGTACATTGAAATTATATAGGTCGTTGTGTGCATACTGAAGCCTTTAAAGAGAGTGAGTGGATTTTTACTGATTGGATTAGGGGTGTTATTGAATATTCAAGTGATGCTATCTGTAATGCATTTGTTTGTCAGTTCAGTGTTTGTACTTGTGAATATTCCCTTGACTTGTGCCATGTGCATACCAGAATTATGTATTATGCTTACATTTTTTAGATATTCAGGAAGGTTTCTGTTGACATATTAGTAATAGCAGTTTAATTGTCATTTAAAGATATCTTCAACTTTTATTTAGCAGTTTGATACTTTTTAGTAATGGATAGGAGTGTGTGCATTATATACTGACTGTTTTATTATCATTTTTGTCGCACACTTCTGTAGTTTTGTTATTATGTATACCTGTTACAATAGTTTATATGGGGAATGATTAGTGACTTAACGTTAATAGGCTTAATAAAATACATACATACCTCTTCGTCTCCCCCCTCTTACAGTACCTTGCAATATAGTCTTTGCAAGGCCAGATGATCGTGATACATGACCGTACCACTTCAGTTTACACTTCTTAACTGTTGTAAGAAGGTCATCATATGGTCCGATGGCTTCTTTGATCTTGTTGCGGACAGCTTCATTAGTAACATGGTCTTTGTATGATATGCGCAAGATCTTCCGAAAGCATCTCATTTCCATGGCTTGTATCCTCTTCTGTAGATCTGCTGAGAGGGTCCATGTTTCACAAGCGTACAGAAAGATGGACATGACAAGGGAGCGCATCAGCCTTATCTTCGAACTGACCGTGATGTTTCTGTCGTTCCATAAGGGTTTCAACCTTGTTAGTGCTGCTGTTGTCTGTGCAATCCTGGCAAGTATCTCCGGTTTGGAACCCTCATCTGTGATAATTGATCCCAAGTACCTGAAGCTTGTTACTGTCTGAAGTCTCTGTCCATAAACTTTGACCTCTGTGCTGATGCCTTGTCTGTTGTTCGTCATCAGTTTGGTCTTTTCGGCACTGATCTCCATGCCGTATGATGTAGATGTTTTATATATATATATATATATATATATATATATATATATATATATATATATATATTGGACGAAACAAAACTAGGCACAGTCGGCAAATGAGCGGCTAATCATCGGTTTATAGGCGGCTTCCTATTGGCAGCCGCTTATAAGCCGCCCTCGGCCTGATGTTGAGCCGACGGACAAAACTTACATCGGCCCGCAAGCGGATGCCGATGTTGGCCCGATGGAGAAGAACTATATCGGCCCACAGGCGGATGCCGATGTTGGCCCGATAAGTTTGCCGCCCTCGGACCGATGTTGAGCCTACGGACAAAACTTACATCGGCCCGCAGGCGGATGCCGATGTTGGCCCGATGGAGAAAATCTACATCGGCCCACAGGCGGATGCCGATGTTGGCCCGATAAGTTTGCCGCCCTCGGACCGATGTTGAGCCTACGGACAAAACTTACATCGGCCCGCAGGCGGATGCCGATGTTGGCCCGATAAGTTAGCCGCCCTCGGCCCGCTCTCGGGCCGCTGTAGGTGTGCTGCCTGGGTAACTGTAGTGTATGTCATGCTAGTGGATGTAACTGTCTCTGTAAGACGCAGTGTATGTCATGCTAGTGGATGTAACTGTCTCTGTAAGGCGCAGTGTATGTCATGTTAGTGGATGTAACTGTCTCTGTAAGACGCAGTGTATGCCATGCTAGTGGATGTAACTGTAGTGTATGTCATGCTAGTGGATGTAACTGTAGTGTGTGCCATGCTAGTGGATGTAACTGTCTCTGTAAGACGCAGTGTATGTCATGCTAGTGGATGTAACTGTCTCTGTAAGACGCAGTGTATGCCATGCTAGTGGATGTAACTGTCTCTGTAAGACGCAGTGTATGTCATGCTAGTGGATGTAACTGTCTCTGTAAGACGCAGTGTATGCCATGCTAGTGGATGTAACTGTCTCTGTAACTGTAGTGTATGTCATGCTAGTGGATGTAACTGTCTCTGTAAGACGCAGTGTATGCCATGCTAGTGGATGTAACTGTAGTGTATATCATGCTAGTGGATGTAACTGTCTCTGTAAGACGCAGTGTATGTCATGCTAGTGGATGTAACTGTAGTGTATGCCATGCTAGTGGATGTAACTGTAGTGTATGCCATGCTAGTGGATGTAACTGTCTCTGTAAGACGCAGTGTATGCCATGCTAGTGGATATAACTGTAGTGTATGCCATGTTAGTGGATGTAACTGTAGTGTATGCCATGTTAGTGGATGTAACTGTAGTGTATGCCATGTTAGTGGATGTAACTGTCTCTGCCATACACGATGGCGGCCAGTTGTCGATTATTTGCTGCCCCGCACCCAGCTGGCTTACCGCTTAAGTCTACAGGAAATTCATCAATCATGTGTCTATGTAGAGTAGTAGAGATATTAGGTTACATTTTAAACAAGCCAGAATCAGCTATTTCCCACTCTCCTTAAAGTGGTATAATCATTAATAACCCTATGTGGCGACTGGGACAGGTGTTGGATTATTCCGCAGGGACCAGTGCATTAAGGACAATTGGCGATACAGTGACGGAATGTTAAGGTCAAACAGTCAGTATTCACGTGAAATAGTCAACATGGTTGAGCCTATTATATGTTGTAATTATGTTTATACGCATGAGTACTGTTATTAACTATTTACGAACATGTTTGTACTTGCACAGGTTACGGCAAGTCCTGGCTCACTCCTGATTGTGGCCAGTCATCTTCTTTTCTTTCTTCTTGTCTTTCTTTTTGACGTATTAAATGTAGCCGACCCTAGAAGTTTTCACGACAAGGCAAGGAAAATACATCATTTATTTGCGACCCTGTATAAATCCAAGCATAAGGAGAAACAGAAATATTTGCCGTCCGACCCAATCTATATACCTGTCAAAATACTGGAAATATGTTTTTATTATATCGGTCTGAAGACATTGTGGGTGAAATAGTTTTTTTGCGCTCGAGTAATATAATCGAATCTTATCGGCTGTGGGTCATTCGACGATAGCAGGACAAATTAGTGTCCCGGCACGTTCGTGTGGAATTTTTCGGTAAAGAAAACTGCTAAAATGATACTTCTTATGAGCTCTTCCTCCTTGTTCCAAGCTGTACAGGGGTGAGAGTCAGGTAAAGTATTGTCGAGCCACTCTTTCTGTTCTTTCTTTCCATAGTTTTCTATCGGCCGCCCCATCTCTACATCTTTCATCTTCCCCCGATCTTTTCATGTCCCTCCTCACGCAGTCCTCCCATCTCACCTGTGGCCTTCCCCTTTTCCTGCGTCCTTGATATTTTCCCACCCCTGCTCTCTTTGCTAGTTTGCCTGCATCCATTCTTACCAAGTGGCCAGCCCATCTCATCCTGCTTCTCACCAATCTTCCTGTTAGGCTGCATTGCATCCCAACCTCTTTCCTCAGGTCGTTCATCCTTCTTCTGTCCACCCTCTTTGTTCTTGTTATTCGACGAACCCAGTTATTCTCACACTCTTGCAGCTTCTGTTGTTGTTGTTCTGTCAACGCCACTGTCCCCAGACCATACAGGCATACTGGTGCAACATACGTTCTCAGGACTTTCAATTTCAACTTTTTGAAATTTTTCTATCCAACATGAGTCCCTCTACCTTTCTCCAAGCATTCGCTCCCGCTTGTGTCCGACGTCGTACTTCTGCCGCTGAATGTCCATCCTCCGTAACCATTCCTCCAAGGTACACAAAGCCATCCACTTGCTATATATATATATATATATATATATATATATATATATATGTGTGGCATTTTACAACATTTTCATTTAAGGTTTTAAATATTACATTATTTATATTAGTTGTAACTTAGAACGTAAGAAGGCTATTCGTTGTGTCAATGCTTGTATGCTGTTTATGTAAGTAATTAAAATGTGATGTACTGGCAGGGAAGCTGTTATGCTCAACTGTACGTTAGCTCTAAATATATGAGGAAAGAATGTAAACCCTTGAAGCCAATAGCTCAAGTTGGTTTTGCCCCACATATTATTACTGCATTATATGTATGTCATTGTTTAACATTATATGTCTTGCACTGTGAATGTGACCTGGAGAAAAAGTAGCTTCGGCAAATGTATTGTTTTATGGAGTTTGATGTTTTTTAACATGATATTGCACTTGTTTAAATGTTGTGTTTCTGTTGTGACTGGCTCACCTGTGGAATGATCCAAATTTGTTAACGTTGACCTCTTGCTGGAGTTGATGCGGCTGCTGGGAATATCCAGTTGTTGATGTGCCGTGCTGTACGAGGTTCAGGGCTCATCGTGGCAAATAGCCCATTGGGTGCCAGCTTTGCAAATGCGAAAACTGTACTCCGGAGGCAAGGGAAAAGCTCTGTCACCCGGGGCCGGTTTCATGTCGCCTACTTAGCGGCTAAGAAAGTTTACTTAGCACTAAGATGACTGTCTTATGAATTTACGCGTTTCATGTCATCTACTTAGACTACGCAGTGGGCGCAACACCCTACTTAGCCTGCGCCTCCTACCCCCGTGGCGTAAGTCAACTAAGTAGTTCATAGGGACTTTCAAAATGGCGGCTCTCCGACAAGTACGTCGACTAAATGACGCAGCAAGATGAGGATTACGCTGGAATGGAGTGTTTAGAGACAAAACACACCCTTTCGAAATATACGGTGATGTCAAGTGTTTAATAGGTACCGTTTTTGTCGTGATGACATCATAGACTTAGTCGATTTGACCGCTGACAACGTTTTAATTTCTACACAAAAAGGCTGGCTCACAGCAACGCTCCAAAGTCTTGTCGCCTTGCGCTTATTTGCGTGTACAATATAATAACTTTTAAGTGGTTGTCGGCGATTTTGTTTGGCATTAGCAACTAGCAAGGCAACAGTGTCTAAACCAGTCCACAGAATGGCTGCTTCGTTCGCCCGACTCGTATCGCGATACGTTCTCTTCCACGAACACTTGACACATCAGCAGGAATCCTCATTAAGGGTTGTAAAACCGCATCAGAGACTGGAACTGTCATTCATCAAGCTGTGAAGCAGACCGTTCACTGAATATTTCGGATAAGAACATGGAAAACTGTATTCTAGTTGCCTACAAGCTACAGCGTTGACAACTGTGAATTTATAATGAATTAATAATTAATGTATTGAACTTTCATAAAAAAACCTTATGTACATTAATAAAATAAGTTGTGTTAATCAGACTGTGCTTTTCTTTTTGATAACTTTAATACAATAATAAACACTGGAAGTCTGATAATTATTTGGACACTGACACTATTGAATGGCATAGGCCTGTTTGCTGACCTCCTTAAACGATGTATATAGCCGGCATAGTAAATAATAAGCAATCGCTTTCTGTTTCTTTCGCAGATTGGTCGCATTGTTCCTCAATTTATACTGTAAAATTGTGGCATGCTGCGAGTATTAACGCTGTCGATTGTGTAGCGTGCTTTCGCCATGTCACTAACGGGATTATGGGAAGGGGAATCCCGGGGATTGCCCGTTGATAACGACTCATCTAACCACGTGATAGCCTTACGCGCAATCTTAGTTAAGAAATAGGTCAGGAGCGCTACATAAAACTCGACTTGCTTAGTTTTACGCAACTACTTAGCTATGCAAAATTTTGAGTTTACGCACTGGCGTAGCGCTAAGTAACTGCGTAGTTTAAGTAGGCGACATGAAACCGGCCCCCGGTCCTTTACCTCCATGTATGGCATATCTGAAGGAATGCTCAATCTTTTTTGTTTGAAAAAACGGTTGCTTCCTGCATAAATGCATTGGTACATGAGGATACTCGTCAAAATATTATGTTCAAGTATTTAGTATTCAAAAGGTCTTACATCTGGTGTGCCCAAAACTGCACGCACCTTGGTTATTGAAACATATATTATAATTACTAAGGTAATGTGAAAGATTCCATTGAATGCTTTATTCTTAGATGCCAGTATATATGCAAATCCACTGGAGTTACATATAGTGTTATGTTAACCTTAGTTACATTGAATACAAATTCCAAGGTGGCTTCAGCCAGAGTCCAAACAGGTAATTCACATGACTGTTAACGATTAATTATTGCAGCTAAAAGTTACTGCTTCTGTCTTACCTCGGAATAAATTCATATCACTTCAGTTAATATGATGAGATGGCCTCGGCACCAATGAAATATGAAGTGTAATATTTCGCCTGTTGTTGTGTGTTATTTCAAATCTTCTCTGTGAGAAATGTTGTAACCTGTGAAAGCAGTTTTGTATTAAAATGAATTTCTAACAGTGATTATTGTCATTGATATACTGAATATATATATATATATATATATATATATATATATATATATATATATATATATATATATATATATATATATATATATATATATATATATATATGCATATTTTTAACTGTTGTCAGTTAAATATACATTACTAAGAAGTTGAAATTGTAATTGGGAAATATAACTATTTGTTTTAATGCCAACACATGTAGTGCTAAACACAAATACATATGAGTTAATGGTCGAGGTGCGTTAGTAAGTGGGACGTTGTTTCCTAAAGAAGTAAAGGCAAGTTAGCCACCAAAACAGATAGGAGATGGGAGTTTCAGACCTCTGTCACACCTCGTGAAGCCTGTAGCTTGCGTGTGCACGCGGGAGTTTATTAGAAGCCTGCCCGCTTGGCTACGATTAGATTTGTTTTTATTACAAGACAATACTTACTGGGAAATCAAATCAGAATCATCCGTGTGGGCGTCTCGCTGCTGTTGGTCGTTTTGTTCAATTTCTCGAAAGGTGGTGTTAACTTGGGTCAAAATGCTATTTAGTCACTCTCGAATATTCGACATTTTCGCGGTTCTTTTGATGTTCTGATCGTCATGCGAGTAATACGATTCCTTAATCCGCGCTAGTGACCCGCAGGTTAACTATAATCCATCATTAGTTGCACTACCCCACGGGGGCCACTCAATGCATTGCCAGTATACCATCCTTGATAACTGACCGAACTGAGTCCCTGAATACGTTTTACACTTTCAGTAAATACATACCGTTTTCACATTGAGCAGTTTGAAATACACACACTTTTCCTTGGACAGGAGTCACATTCCACAAGTTACGCAAAATTATATTATCTTTTCAAGTTAAAGGAGTAAAAGAAAATACGCATTTTTTAGCGTATAAACTATGCAATGTTTCACGATATGTGCTGTAGATTAATTCATTATCATAATATGTCGGTGAATTATTCACTTTATTTAACATTCTAATATACCCATAACATATTTTTTATTATTACATTTATTTTATTTAAAGTACGAAATATGAAAGTAGTAAGCTTAATAGCATTGCAACTTGCATGCGTTAACGTGCGTTGGATACAGAAAATAAAACGTGGATTTTGTCGGGAGGATATGTCATATGATGCACGTACTAGCTGGCGATGTATTGAGTGACCCCCCCATGGCCACAACTCGGGAAACGTAGGGGTGACTACAGTGGCTAGTTTTAGTATTGCGAGAGTTGTATTACTATTGCAATACTATTGCGATTATTTACCAGTTATTGCAATATATAGTATACTGTATTCGCGCTTAGCCAGGTGAGCTGCAGTCTTCTTCTATACGCCTTTTTGCATATGATAGTATTATATATCGTAAAATTTCTTCCAAAACCGACCACGAAATTCTCCAAACTGACCTAAGCCAACTCCAAACATGGTCAGACAAATGGCAAATGGAATTTAATGTATCTAAATGCGTCCACCTTCCAATAACAAACAAAACTAAACCCAGCACACACAAGTACTAGGTTTCTGGCCAGCCATTATCCACCGTATCCAGCCACTCATACCTCGGAGTAAAATTGGATTCCAAATTAACCTGGACAAATCACGTCACTGACATAACTTCAAAATCTTCGAAATGTTTAGGCATGATTAAACGAACTCTTGGCCCATGTAAACCCGAAGTTAAGCAAACAGCCTACAACATGCTAATCCGGCCAAAACTTGAGTACTCTTCACCCATATGGAATCCCCACACATTTTCACAAGTTAAAAGCCTTGAAAGAGTGCAACACTCTGCTGCCAGATTTGTTAAAAATGATTACAGACGGAACACAAATCCAGCAGATCTAATTACTGCCCTTGGATGGCCAACCCTCGAACGAAGGCGCATTATCAAACAAGCCACTACCTTCTACAAAATTCTAAACAACATTATTGAGATCACCCCCCCCCCTCCAGGCCTACTAACTCGCTCTCGAACCCCTGGACAATACATAGCCCCCAAGTGTCGTATAAATGCAATGGTCTTTTCATTTTATCCCAGAGCCATTCGCCTATGGAATATGATTCCATCAAAAATTACCAACATAAAAAACCCAAAATCATTTCAAGAAGCTATTATGGAACTCCCTTTCACCACACCTCCTCACCTAAACTGCCTTTAAAACACAGTGCTCAGCGTAAACTTATCCATGGAGTAGGTATGGAGACTGTCTATGTGTGCATGTGGCAAGGCAGCGACAGTATCCATGCACACAACCAACCTATTAAAAATTTTCGTTAAACATCCTATACATAAAATAAATAAAACTATCAGATAAAAACCATTTCAGCAACATGAATGATACTAGTCTTTTAGTCAAATGTACCACCCACAGCGCATGCGCACAGTCCACCACAAACTCCTGCGTTAGCCCAAGTTTGGGCTGTTTGGAGTAAACCACTTGAGACTTGAGAGTCCCGAACATAATTTAATGGTGGCGCCATCGCGTGGCCTTGGATGCAATTGATTTGTAAGTTCACTGACGTCACTGCAACGAAGGACTTCTATTTCGGGACCAAATCCCACGCGCGCTTCACTGACAGGAACGTATGAAGCGCCATCCATGTCAGTGAAGCGCGCATGTGATTGGTCAGTCACCGCTCCGCGTCGCGTGGTTCGTGTCAGTGAAGCGCGCATGGGATTGGTCAACGGTCGCGACGGGCTTCCCTCACGGTCCCGAAATAGCTGTCCTGCGTTGCAGTGACTTCAGTGAACTTACAAATCAATTGCATCCAAGGCCACGCGATGGCGCCACCATTAAATTATGTTCGGTACTGCAGCTCACCTGGTTAAGCGCGAATACATTACACTATATATAGCAATAACTGGTAAATAATCGCAATAGTATTGCAATAGTAATACAACTATCGCAATACTAAAACTAGCCACTGTAGTCACCCCTACGTTTCCCGAGTTGTGGCCACGGGGGGGGGGTCACTCAATACATCGCCAGCTAGTACGTGCATCATATCCTCCCGACAAAA
This sequence comes from Lamellibrachia satsuma, assembly GCA_033239005.1. NCBI lineage: Eukaryota > Metazoa > Annelida > Polychaeta > Sabellida > Siboglinidae > Lamellibrachia > Lamellibrachia satsuma. The sequence continues at coordinate 87,380 of BSQZ01000054.1, forward strand.
TCCACGTTTTATTTTCTGTATCCAACACACGTTAACACAAGCAAGTTGCACTGCTATTAAGCTTACTACTTTCATATTTCGTACTTTAAATAAAATAAATGTAGTAATAAAAAATATGTTATGCGTACATTAGAATGTTAATTAAAGTGAATAATTCACCGACATATTATGATAATGAATTAATCTACAGCACATATCGTGAAACATTGCATAGTTTATACGCGAAAATGCGTATTTCCTTTTACTCCTTTAACTTGAAAAGATAATATAATTTTGCGTAACTTGTGGAATGTGACTCCTGTCCAAGGAAAAGTGTGCGTATTTCAACCCGCTCAACGAGAAAACGGCACTGAAAGTGTAAAACGTATTCAGGGACTCAGTTCGGTCAGTTCTCAAGGGTGGTATACTGGCAGTGCATTGAGTGGCCCCCGTGGGGTAGTGCAACTAATGATGGATTATAGTTAACCTGCGGGTCACTAGCGCGGATTAAGGAATCGTATTACTCGCATGCCGATCAGAACATCAAAAGAACCGCGAAAATGTCGAATATTCGAGAGCGTCTTACGGTTTAGGTATTTAACTTTAAGATTTGTCATTGCGCTCACGAGATGGTTAACCCACAAGGCATGGATTCACCCAGTCAAATGAACCAGTTACGGGACACAAATTTGTCCACAGAATCTTGTGAATTCACTTACGGAAACCGGTGATTTGAACCAGTTGAAATACGTGAATTTACGTGTTCTGTACCAGTTATATGACACATGTCTGGACACAAATTTGTCCACAGAATGTCGTTGCGATTAACACGCTGTTGCCGATTATACCAGTGTCAATCGTGTGACATCAGTTAAACTACCATGGGTGGCGCGTTTAAATTTTAAAACGCTTCTTCATAATACAGTTCATTTGATGGACAAGTTTTGTAGAAATATTGTTATAACTATGCATAACATTGTAAATATCTGACAGTATTGAATCGAGCCGCCCCATGCAACGATCGTTATTTCTACGTAACATATATCCTTACGACGGACTCTAAAATTATAATGGATTATCCCAGTAAAAGACGTTGCATATACGAGAATATTAGTAGTTTGATAATGTCAGGAAATCCTTTTATTTTACGTGGTATAAACGTATTATAAAGGTAGTGACAAGGTGCCAAACATGTCTGGAAACGGCATAATAATGTCAGAAAAATTGTAGGAAGATAATATAATTATAGGTAATATCGCTACGTCGTTGCTACGTACTGGCACAACGTAGTTGGAGTACGTGGACACGACGTAATATCGTTACGTCTTTGCTACGTACTGGCACAACGTAGTTGCAGTACGTGGACACGACGTAAGTAGAACGTAATACTGTTACGTTGTTGTTACGTATTGTCATAACGTAGATAGACTACGTTGACACAACGTTAATAAAGCGTAATTCCTGACGTTACCAAACCTTTACCTTCATACAACGTTGCATATACGTAGTGTGATTGCTGGGATGCAATATTGTACATTATTATTGAGTCGATTACTGGAGTATATAGCAGTTATCACAATACATAATACAACGTTTTATTTACAAACACTTATTTCTGGCCTACATCACTCCCTCAAACAGGCCGAGATCACTGACTAGACAAGAAGAAGCTTTATCTAACGTCGGTTTTACAGAAAATTACAGGCCGAGATCACTGCCGCACAGGCCGGGTTCACTGTCGGACACTTATTTCTGGCCAACGTCATGCCCTCAAACAGGCTGAGATCACCGGCAACGTTCTACTTATATCTGCGCAGCTAGCCAAGTTAAGAGGCTGCTGACGTCACTTATATAAAAGATACATTTATCTTATTTAAAGTACGACATATGAAAGCAGTAAGCTTAATAGCATTGCAACTTGCATGCGTTAACGTGTGTTGGATACAGAAAACAAAACGTGGATTTTGTCGGGAGGATATGATGTACGTACTAGCTGGCGATGTATTGAGTGACCCCCCTCATGGGCACAACTCGAGAAAAGTAGGGGTGACCACAGTCACTGACGTCACTGCAACGCAGGACAGCTATTTCGGGACCGTGAGGGAAGCCCGTCGCGACCATTGACCAATCCCATGCGCGCTTCACTCACACGAACCGCGCGACGCGGAGCGGTGACTGACCAATCACATGCGCGCTTCACTGACATGGATGGCGCTTCATACTTCACTGACATGAACGGCGCGACGCGGAGCGGTGACTGACCAATCACATGCGCGCTTCACTGACATGGATGGCGCTTCATACATAAAGTGCGTCACGCGCAGTGGGTGGGGATGGCATCCGGGTAAACATCACAGAGCGTTACATGGGGTGGGGTGTGTCTTGGTGATCGTTACGTTCGTTGTTTAAAAAAGTTTTTTGCTTGTGTAGATGTCGATATCAGATTGATAGCTTTGATTGCTATACCAATAATATGCAATATACAATTTGTGCAGTTGAAAGCAAGTGGACGGTAACAGATAATTTTTTCAGTTTAACTTCTACTTGGCATAACCCCTTATATAGTAGATATGTTACAAGTTTCATTCACGAAACCTAAAAGTGGCTGCCTGAGATGAAAATGTGTGGGCATACCCAATAAAGGTTTTTTTTGGGGGGGGAAGTCATTGTTGTCCACACCTCTTAAAGATCGTCTTCTCATTTCCCGATTGTTGGACAGTGTGTCTGTTGGTGGACTTCCAACCAACTTCTTTCGATGGTATCTCCATATCTGTGCTATGTTTTCATAAAACGACTCTGTAGCAAATTGCCCCTGCATACAACTATCCCCGGTCTCCCCTATTGTTACTACGAACTACATATGCGACCTACTAAGTTTGCTTGATTAGACAAAGTTGTAGTAGACCTTTGACGTTGTACACGGTCCATGTCTTAGTGATAACAAAACACGTTCCACCAATTATAGAATTCCCCTGTATTGCAAATGACCATTGCCGTTACACGTGTGATGTACATTGCATGTGCATAGTAACCGCAGGTCAGACACTATGTGTGTCAATGACATCACACACCTGTCGCTGTATATATGTATCTCTCCCCACTCTCTCTCCCCACCCCCTCTTCGGTTTGTTTCGATTTACTGTCACCCCAGTTGAAGGGTTTCGACAACGATCATGATAATACACTTCTGAACCGAAACGTGGAGACACAGACGGCGTCACAGAAGGAATACACGGGCGGTTTTCTTGCACTTGTATTACTCATTGTTCGACTCAAGCAGCTTTTTGTTAAAGGCCGACTCTTTCCATTGCCAATCTGGAGGTTAATCATGCATACGCATGGTCATAATGCACACGCGTATGTCGATTCTTCATCAACATATATTCATAGTTATAATTAATGTGACACATGAAAAGGTCGGCCGAATACGTGAATCCGTGTACGTTAGGAAGGAGCGGCCACATATGACGAACCTTGTCTAGATACAATAACAACTCCCGTGTTTGTACGACAGTCCAAAGACCGTTACTCCATCTGGCGATCAGATTAAACATGATAACATATTGTTGACGAAATATACTTATAAATAAGAACACATGTTGGTCACGTAAAATTACTAAGAAAAGTATCGGTCCTAATACTAATACTTGTGGTTTCCCACTTTAATAAACTTCTATCCTGTCGACCAGCCAGCCTTGTTGCTATCCAGAATATGCCATCTGGAATAACAAAGGCTTTAACCTAAGTAACAATATTTGATGTAACACTTAATCGAAAGGCTTATGGATATCTAAGAAGATGATATACATTTGTTACTCCTCATTTATCCACTTATCTTCTAACTGGTTAGTGATTATTTCATTTTTCACCGATGTGATTTAACAAGGTTGCCGTCCAAAGCAAAGGCCCAGATGGCTAGTGGACAAGGAAGTCATTGGTCTATCGAGAATCCAACATTTGTGATCTGTGTATAACCCGCCTTCATGAAATATGTGTCAACCTTTTTAGGCATATTAACGTTGCTAGCAGTTACACAATCTGTAGATAATTTGTTTCATTAATTTATTTTCCTCTGTGAGAACGAGTACTTCCTGATATCCAATATACATTGATCATTTAAAAATGTTACCCCATGTCCTCTAGTTCTACTATCTTTCTTGAGTGAGAAAAAGTATTTTATATATATATATATATATATATATATATATATATCGTATTGTTGCGGTAACTTACTCCAACGTTTAGTTTGTTCCAGCAATCGACTTTCTTATATAAAATGTGTGAATATTTATATATATATATATATATATATATATATATATACACACATATATATATATATATATATATATATATATATATATATATATATATATATATATATATATATATATATATATATATATATACATATATATATATATATATATATATATATACATATATATACATATATATATATATATATATATAAATAAATATATATATATATATATATTTATATAAATATTCACATATTTTATATAAGAAAGTCGATTGCTGGAACAAACTAAACGTTGGAGTAAATTACCGCAACAATACGATAGATGGCGACATAATGTTGGGTAGTTTTCTAACTATACGGTAGATGGATGCACTCCATAAACATTTGAGGAACATATGTGGTGGATCGTGTGTACTCTTCGCGTGAGAAACGTCGAAAGTGATGTTGCTAACGGCAGTGTTTCTCTAACACAACGATGAACTGACAATTATTGCGTTTGCTGACTCGGAAAAAATGCGTCAAAATGTAAGAGATTCTTCCGGCTCACCCGTTCTCCGACCACGTATGTTCTGTGTAGACCCTACAGCTTCTCGCCCTAGTGGCACTAGCAGTTCATACCGGAACATATAGAAACCAATTTTGGCTGGTTATCCGCTTGCAGAAATATAAACAATTAATATAAACACACGTGTCTCTGACTGAACATCATATATTGCGGGTATTCATAAAAAAAAAAAAGATTAATCGTAGGGCAGCAACACACACGTACGTCTCACGTTACACTGTTTTCTTGATCGGTGTTGTACGCGGCACTGTTACACTGACAATATTGTATTGGTAACCAATCTGCCGCGTTATGTAGCACAGGAAACAATCTGCCGTGCCAGTTGAAGTAACTGTTTATTTAAATCGCCTTCGTTAATTTTGTCGTTAAGGTACGTTCATATATAAACCCCTGTACACTTCACCCCCTGGCATACCTCTTCAGTGTAACACCAACTCGACTTCTCTGGGAAGCTGAAGCCACGCAGCAATTCCTGCGTGAAGACTATTTGTTTACATATACACCACTGCTTTTGAAAGGGAGGGGTTCACATTTTTTAAAAAGGGGGATAATATTTTTACAGGCCTGTATAATATATATATATATATATATATATATATATATATATATATATATATATATATATATATATATATATATATATATATATATATATATATATATATATATTATATATTATACAGGCCCGTAAAAATATTATCCCCCTTTTTAAAAAATGTGAACCCCTCCCTTTCAAAAGCGTAAACCTCTAATAATAATAATAATATTATTATTATTTTCATAATAATATGCAAACAGTAATATTATTTTCATAGTATTGGGGATCACATTTTTTGAAAACGGGGTTAATTTTTATGAAAATAATATTATCTTCATGTTATTGATGGGTTCACGCTTTTGAGAAGTGGGTTCACTTTTTTGGAAAGTGGGGTTCACATTTATGAAAAATACTAAATAACATTGGGGGACGGATTCACGCTTTTGAGAAGCAGTTTCACATTTTTTAAAAAGGGGTTTCACATCTATTAAAACATTATAAGATTATCTTCATATCACACATTTTAGAGGGAGGTTAAAATCTAATAATATATTATATTGTATTTTATACTATGGATTCAGAAAATATCTGCTCACTGAAACAAAGCAGAGTTAGCAAACCAATTACTCCCTTTGTTGTGGTGGCATGTTATATGGCTTCCACACATTCATCACACACACACACACAGTCACACACACACACACACAGTCACACACACACACACACACACACACACACACACACACACACACACACACACACACACACACACACACACACACACACACACACACACACACACACACACACACACACACACACACACACACACACACACACACACACCACACACACACACACACACACTTTTCCATAAAAGCTTATTTAATTTTATTTATTGAATTAACTTTTCCAGAAAGGCTAATTTAATTTCATTTAATTAATTAACTTTCCAAAAAACGGTTAATTTAATTTAATTGGCAAATTCACAATTAACTCTAAATTAAGTGCTCATTTAACAGTTGATCTACTTGATAGTTCACAGCCATGTTAACCAGGTGTTTTCAGAAGGCCTGCACTCACTATTCCAGTCACTAATGAGAGATTAGGTTCAGGCATGTGTGAATGGGAGGGAGATCATCACAGAGCACATGGACACTGTGCCAACATGGGTGGGCTGGTACTTCAGGCACCTGTGAATTGGACAGAAGGCCTAGAATGTGCTCTGGTAGGGTGATAAGTTGATGGCTAACCTTGGTTTCAGCAAATTACTAGAAGAAGAAAACACTTGGGGCTAGCAACATGCAGCCAAGTGGGTATATGGGGCCATTAAACCTATCCATCCATATTTTAGTCATGTGTACAATACAACGGTTAATAGGGAGATGTAGAGAAAGGTATGTTTTTACAGTGCCAATTTAACTCAAAAGCATGCCAATTCTAGTGATGCATAACAAATAATGTATACATATTTAAATGCTTGTGTGAAATGTGGGAAACCTAATGATTTAGTATAAACACTGCATAAATAACAATTTGGTGCATAGAAAATATGCATGTAGTTGGCATAAAAATATTGTATGAACAAATCTCTTTCCAGTAAAGTTACAAAACACATTTCTGTTGTAAGTCTTGTGCTTTTAGAACTGTTTTGAAAGTGTAAACATTTCTACTAACATATCATTTAATAGTTATTTGAATAAAT